>JACXGJ010002473.1:0-27370 GCA_016801105.1 Esox niger | reverse complement strand
CAGGGCCTTGGGAACTGGCTTCAGGTCCATGTTCTCAATACGCCATGCCTGCAGCCCTGGCTGCTTCCCAGCGGTCGCAAACTCCTTATGGGACACCATGATTGCTCTGCGAGAGAGAGAGAGAGAGCAAGAGAGCGAGAGGGGGAGGGAGAGCGAGAGCGAGAGGGGGAGGGAGAGGGGGAGGGAGAGCGAGAGCGAGAGGGGGAGGGAGAGGGGGAGGGAGAGCGAGAGGGGGAGGGAGAGCGAGAAGGGGAGGGAGAGCGAGAAGGGGAGGGAGAGAGAGACCGAGAGGGGGAGGGAGAGCGAGGGGGAGGGAGAGAGAGGGGGAGGGAGAGAGAGAGGGGGAGGGAGAGAGGGAAGGAAACAGAGGCAATATCGTCATGATCTCTTTGTTCCTCTAAACATTTTACTGTTTCTCAATAATTTCATTATCACTGTTCCCTAAATTTTATTGTCTTTTGAAATTCGACACCTTATTGGGAGGTAGACAAATACATGAACAGAGAGAACCAGAGGGACGGGAAGTGAGAAACGGAGCTAAGAGGATCAGCTGTTGTATGGGCGACCAGTGCTGTGTTGGTAGGGTGGTGACATGGCTTATCTCAGCAGGACCTCCGATCGGGTTGTTTGGTCATGAATGAAGGGAGTTGGCAAACTGCAGTAATAACTGGCTCAAAATTAAAAAACGTCTCTACCAGGTGACCGTGCCATCAGGAGAGCCTGCTTTGAGACGCGCTTGTCTTTTAAGCACATCACAAAAGTGTTACAAATTCTGTAGACCTGAGCTGTTGTAGCAATCCCTTGAAATACACAAAAGTATTGTCCACCCAGTGAGCTGACCCATTTCTGCCTTCACAGATGCCGCAAACGATGAGCATGAGCATGGCTTGTCAGTAATTTCACAATGATTTTGTTGGCTGCGGCAGGTGTGGTTGATTACACAGAGAAATGCGTGACCAGACGCAGGGCCAAATCCACCTCTATTACTGTCAACCCCTTATCGTGTAGCACGACATAATCATTTCCAGATAAGAGAGATCACAAACACACGTGCCGTCATTTACGGGGAATGAAAATGTCAGTTTTAGGTCTTTATAATAAGTTTTCTAGCAGCTGGAAGTGTGACGTAGACTGTGCCTCACAGGTTAACGACATTCAGAACCTGTATGCTGTTTGTGCATTAATGTTTCATACAATGTTACAAACACATACTTCAGTTCAGACTATTGGTATCTGTAGGCCGCCAGCACAGAGCAAAACAGTAACATTGCATTTATTGTGGTCAGGAGATTCCGTCAAAGACTGTGTTGGGTTACAGAGACTTATACACATTGCTAAATCTATGCTGGACACCCCTGAAAACAGCACTGACAGTCTGAGAAGGAGAGATTATGAAGGGATAATCCAGACTACTGATGTTTCCTTTCCAAAAATCTGTCACCACAGGCCAAGACTATGATGACATAACACATGCTTTGGTATGCCTTCTTGACTTGTAAAAGACACATGGAATAAGAGGGAGGCCAAAGTGGAAAGATAAGCTCAATCTCTGAAACTACTGCTTTTAATGGTAAAAGACCATTTTATTCTATGATAACAGATGTGGTCATTAGTCTACAAATAATCTGTTGCGAACAGACTACATCAACTTCAACGGTAGTGTGGATCTGTCAGAAAACAACCGCTCACATGAAATCATGACCAGCATCAGTTCCGGTGACATGGATGAACTCGAAGATCTTTAGCATCGTTTGAATTTTGTAAAAGGGGAGGGGAGATTTGACCGATAGACTTGCTGGTAATTTTCAAAAAGGGTGTGTGTGGTCCTTCATTAAAATGCTCTGTCTGTGCACAAACTAGCAGTCTGGTTCTTCTGTCTGAGACGAACTGTCTGAGGGAGGCACTAGTGGTCAAGAGAGCTTGGCAGCTCACTAGTTCTAATACAAAACAACATATATTGGTTGTGCACTTGAGCAAGGCACTCAATCCTTAAATAAAACCTTGTATTTCTTTTAAACTAGTCACATAAGCCTAAATGATGCTGTGAATTGCTGTAAACTATCTGCTAAATTACTAAAATGTACAAAAAAGCACACATAAAATTCATAAGAAACTGTATTTGCGCTCAATCAACAATATACTAATAGGTTAAAATATAAATGTTAGGTGAGAAGTGATGTTTAGCACATCACTATAACCAGTTCCTGTGAAAAATGCAATGTGAAGAGAGCATTTTTTTACCCTTAACAACAATTAGTTCACCTACCAATTTATTGTGCATGCCCAAACCTTTCATAAAGACACAAGAAATTCACATGCGGATACACTGATTATAATAATTAGCTCCTAATCTTTTACTTTTAGTAGATGACCTTTTTATTACGCCGCAGAAGCTTACACTAGGATATGTTATCAAGCCGTCGAGCACAACGTCTACTATAACCGAGATTGTATTAGTACTCCTGACAAATAAAACTTTTTTGACAAGTTGACAACTGCGTTGCTTTATTTCAAAAACAGTTTAAACGTCCTCGCATGAATAGCTCGAAGCCCGTCGGTCACACACATCTGGATAATAAATCATTTTAAACTCAAATAATATGTAAAATATTACAACGAATAATGAACGTGAACTAAAATACCATGCTAAATCTATTATATTAAAAATAACTCACGGTTTGGCAATGTAGCGGAGTATTAGTGAATAGACTTGTGTTCAGCAACCAGAAACAGATGTGGACGTGAATCAGTCTAGCGCCTTTACTTATATGAACCTAGAACCCTAGGAGATTCTTCGGATCTTGCAATTCTGCCTTCAAAATAAAAGTGCGCCCGAGATTCTACACGCATGAAAAGGGTTATCAGTTATCTCACTAACACATAAGCCAACACATACTCAACACACGAACACAACTGTTAAGAGTTTTAACAATGGTTGGCGTCCTACCTCTTTTTAAACGTCTTTAAATAGCTAGTCATCATTACGTTTTGCGAGATTTTGAACCCATTAAATCTCACGTCTTGTGCTTTGTTTTCTTAGTTTTTCCTTGTGGTCAGTAATGCTTTACACACTTTTTTTTTTTTTGCTTTGGCTGTACATTCCAATATTTTTGTACAATACTAACAAAAGTCCAAATCCTGATTGAAGCTAGCTGTTTAAAGAGCTATTTAAAAAAGCAAGGACCCTAGTAATTAAACTGTGAAAAGTAAATGTTTTAATATACACTCTGAGTCAATTATTTAATGCAGTTTAATATATCCATTATTCATTATTATTATTATTACTTTAGAAGTAAATCATAATGTAAAAGCACTGGAAAACAATGGTACATTTTGCTAATCAATATAACCTTTCAGCTAGCCCACCACCATTTATATAGAAATGTATGGAGGCAAAAAAAAAAAGACCAGATGTCATGTAACACTTCAGAGAATACTAACATCTGTATTTGTAATACAAATAAAAAATTATTATAATGTAATGCAACAAAATAATAAAGTGGCCAATATTTGGGGCAGGGGACATCAGAAGTTGTCACAAAGTGCTTTCACAAAATACCGGGCCTGAAACCCCAAGAAGCAAAGAACAGTAGTGTTGAACTTTAGCGGCTAGGAAAAACTCCCTAATAAGGCCGAAATTTAGGAAGAAACCTAGAGAGGAACCAGGCTCAGAGGGGTGACTAGTCCTCTTGTGGCTATGCCGGGTGAACATATTAAAAGTCCAAATTGTAATAGTTAATTGATGCATGTGGGCTGAGCCCAGAGTCTATTTAGGGGGTCATAATAACAGGGTTATTAATATCTATAATAAGGGTTATTATTTCTTAGCAGTTAAACAACCAACACCTGAAAATATTCATTTGCCATTTATTACATGCTAGCTAACATTTGTATGTCACTCATAATCATCAGGGTGTGGCACATATGTGTTTCACAGATTCATGTTTGTTTGGGATGGAAGTTAACGTATTGCAAAGTATTAATTTCAGAGGAATGGAATTGTTAAATGTTTATCATTTTTTTAATTATTTTTTATATTATTCCCAGATGAATAAGATGATGTGCTAATGACTAAATCTGTTTCTGAAATGATTCTGGATGATTCATAGAAATCCCGCTCAGGAACAGAATGTACTATATGTAGATGTTCATTTACTATAAACTATAGTTGACAAAACTATTTTGGCTACATATTACAGCTGTTTTTGGGACTTTTGTTGGTGTTGGATGGATGAAGACAGAGTGGACTTTAATCTCTTTATTTAGATAGAATTTAGGTCAGATAAGATCAGTGTCTATCACCAACTATGAGAAAAAATTACCTTATTTTCATAGATTTCACACCCATTGTTATGCTAAAAATACATGATGAAAAGATGTCTTGGGAGTATGCCCAGACCCACCAAAACGAGGCTTAGCTCCCCCATCCATGAGGTTCTAGTGACGTCCCTGATTAGGGTCTTATACTTCCATATTAAACACATACATTTTATAATTAGATAGGTCCTGTATATTAATAAAGGACAGACATTTGAGATTATTTGTTTAAATGCATTTTTTGTCATCCCATGTGTATTCCTGTGAAAATGACAGACAGCCCACATATATATGCCACAGTCATTATTTTCTTCAGATATCTCTGAAAATATCATTTAAGCTGAAGTGATGCTGAGTATTTGTTTGGCAGCTATGCCAATTTAGTGTGATGTTTACATTGCCCTCCGTAACTACTTTTTTGGATGTACACCAATAGTTTGGATTTTATATACATTCTCAATAAAACAAAGCTGAAAGTACTGATTCTTAGCATTCATTTGAGGGTCACTTCATGGATTTGTCCGGTAGTCCTGTCTACTGAGATGGCCACATGTTCACACCATCAGGTGAATATAGCAGTGGAAACTCTTTGTTTTGGGAAATTCCGCTTAGATTAACATTGGCTGAGTGAAGCTTTGTGTAATTCATGATTCAAGATTCGGAGGTTCCTTCCAGATCTTCAGTGGTCCGCCTTCAGTGTGCACTGCCTTACAGTCTGGGGTGAACAAGGAGCACAGGAGGGACTAACCATGAGCCCCAGTGGGGCTGGGGTCATAGGGCTAACAACATTTGTACATATTGAGATGCAACTTCAGTTTCATCACCAGCTGGAACACTGATGATGAAAACATGTTTCCTTATTCAATTATGCCTCACAAGTAATTTTTCACATGTTTAAAGACACATTTAAAATTGCCTCAAGGAACCAGGAAATTCAAACATTGTTCTGCTGTAATGATACATTGGGCTTCTAGCCTAATGCACAAGTGTAATAGTTACATATCTGTTTTGAATATTTTTTTATGAAATGTTACAACATTCTGAATGATATGATCTCAGCCTATATTTTCACACAGAAGGTAACCTTGGTTTAGAAAAGTATAATGACACTTGTGATCCTGGTCATCAACTTAACTCCCAACTATTTAATGGACTGAGGAAGACTGACCAACCTCTCTGACACAACCTCTCAGTATCTGAGATCAGGGTGGTGCACTGAAGTCATGCGGACTTCATTAGAGACACTTGACACAGTGGTTAGGCTGATAGCTTACCAAGGACGTGGTTTCAAAGTATCTTTTGTTTTTTTATTTAAATTTTGTCATTTCCGTTAAGGAAGGACTGAAGGATTCTGTAGCCTACTTCGAATGCCATCACATATGAACTAATACAGAAGATACAAATGATGTGCTTACTCATGATATTTCAACACCAAGGGAAGCCTACCCTGACTAGACATTTCTACATACCTTTATGAAGGTTTTGGGGAAAGACAATGTGAAAGTATCTCTGTCAAACCACAGGACAAGTTTATCATTGGCAGATGTAAGGTTTGGCTTTTTAGCAAATACTGGCTAAACCGGGGTGGGGTAGCGTCCATGTTGGTGTATCTGCTGTGCGTAGTCATTCGGGTCGGACACATACGAGCTCAACTGCTTTCCTCAAAGGGCTTCAGATTTGGCCTATTATCTGGGTTAGCAAACAATGTGATAGAAGAAGAACAGAACAAATCCTGCTGAGAGTTGCTTTATCAAGGAATTGATATAATTTGGACATTACAAAATTGGGCATGAAAGACGAATGACATAGATTTTTGGCCAAAAAGAAGAAAACAAGAGCATTCTCTACCTGTAGTACTGAAGTGTTCTGAATATTATCAGGTTTAATTGAAACAAGTCAATTGTGAACAGACCTTTTTTTGCCAAAACTTTGGAATTACATCAATGTTATCTAGATAAATATTTGGTGTGTCCATCCATGCATTTCAGTGTAATATTTATGTGGATTGTGGACTAGAACCAAGTCCTCTGATAATCTCTGTTTATAATGGTTAAGATGAGTGGTGTAGACAATACTTTACATTTTCATAATGAGAGCGAGACAAAATGACCTACCTCCAGGTCCTGTGAATTGTATTAACTGTCTACACACCTGCAGACTAGAAACGCTACACACTGTTAAACAACGTTGTGTTTCTGTTCAACAAAACATCAATCGGCATGTAAGTGCCAACAATTCAGTCGTGTGGGTAAACAAACCCATTAGCTGGAACATTGGAGAAGTCTTTCTCCACATAACCTGTTGAGTTCCCTGATTAAAACAAGTAAAGGCGGAACCCATTCTCCACCCATAGGCCAAAGGTTTTACCGGTTTTACCACTTTCTCTTTTCAAAGTGAAGAGATACGGGATATTGAAATAACAATAGTATTTGCTAGTGTGGATGTTTATGTTAGAATTTGATTGGATTTGTTTTTTTTTGCATGTCCCACTCTCCCCGAGACACTTCTAGGAAGAGGACTATTGCTCAGGGACTCGGCCCAGATGTTACACTTTATGATTTCCCATGTTCACTATTGTAATGGATGCTCATGTGAATTAAGATGCAGAAGTCACGGGAAGCAGAAGCCCACGCAGTCATCCTGCTGTAGGAAAGCAGCTGGTTGGCTTCGGTTGGGTTGTTCTGTTTCAGTGTCCTAGGTATTCCACTGAAGTTGACCATTGATGCCCAAAATCCAAGGAGCTGAAGTGAAGGTCTCTTTATGAAAGGGTGACTCACAAAATGTTGTTCCAAATTCAATTTAGCTTATTAAAGACTCCCTTCAGATCTGTAGTGATTTACAGTGAGACTGGTGGAAAAGCCTTCTGAAGTTAAAAGCTAAAAGCTGGAACAGATTATGTGAAGACTTCAAAAAGGTTCACAGTAGTCACCGTTTTTTTACCCGGTTTGTGGTAAATTCAGTACAATTGTCTGCAGACTCATTTAGTAAACCGCATTGTGCTACAGTATATCTGAGCCCAAATGTATTTCTCCCCTCAAAATATACACAAGTCTGATAATATGATGACGGCCCAGAATGCAAAGGCAACTGCTTCAAGAAAACCGCAGGAATACCAAACAGGCCCACTCCATCACAACATAGTTCAACTACATCATAAAACTCTGTATCTGCTAAACTTCCTGACACGCAGATATGAATAGCAAAGGTTTTACTCAAATACCTGTTTAATTGTTGTTATTATCCATAGCCATTAGCAGATAACCCAAACTACCAGGCAGCCAAGAGTATGGCCGAGAATCCGCCTGTCGAAATATTTGATCACAGCCTGTGTACAACGAAGGCTCCCACCAGTATGATGATCTATGATGTGATTATTAATTAGAAAGAAATTACTTGTTTTCAAATAACAAAATGTAGGCTCTTTAAAGTACACACAACTTGGTCCCAGGTAGGATCTTTTCTCTGAGCCATAGCCTGGGGCCAGTTTTGGGCATGGTAAGCTCACCGTATGCAACTGTTTTAGGCTGCACCTGTAGCTCTCTCTGGCCTTGTGTTGTGTAAATATTATAATAAATGTTATGATTTTTGCACAAGCGGAAGCATCATATTCTGTTGTTTGTTGAACACTGAACAGAGTGCATTCTGGGCAAATCACTTAAGAGCAGGACAGTAGACATTTTCATTTTTTTTGCTTTGTCAGTTAAGGTATTCAAATCAGTGACTTTTGGGTAATTGGTCAAACATTCTGATTCATTAGGCTAACTTCTACATGAAGCACCACTTACCTGGTGACACAGAAGACAGGAAGACTCCACAGCAGGTCAAGGATGATATCTCAAGACAAACAAGAGCCAGGAGTTCAGGATCCACTGTGCAGCTGGCAGTAATCAATCAATCAATGACATTTATTTTATAAAGCCCTTTTTACATCAGCAGTTGTCACAAAGTGATTCACAAAACAACCGGCCTTAAACCCCAGGGAGCAAACAACAGTAGTGTTTAACTTCAGTGGCTAATGGGGGAATGAGGCAACATCTCTTCTACTGTCTATGATTGACATCTGACTAACAGGAGGAAGTACTTCTGTCTGACTGGGCAGACTGTGGTCTACTGTGAAAACTATTTGAATGTTAGAAGCCTGATGGAAACACGTGTCTTTGCAAGCCATTGGCCCGATCTGAATGTATTCTGCCTGGCTTTGACTGGACACCTAAATGAGTCTTATTTTCATATGGGTGATTCACACTAAACCACTCATTAGCATGTCAGCAGTTACAAAACACAGGAGGCACCTGTAAACGTTTTCTTGACATAATCCTAACATTTAACTATCACTCTCACAGGACTAACTTGATAAAACTTTTGAAACAAAATATAATAATTACAAAACAGATCAGTACAGACCCTGAACTCAGTGATGCCAGATGTCATTTAGGGAAGAAGTAGGAAATGAGGCACAATGCAACCAACTCGATGGGCACAAAATATTATTACAAAATGGGTCTAGACACCAACAAATAGAACTGAATGCTGAACTTTCATACAGGATGTGAGCACTGGCCCTCTGATTTCCACCCAAGTCTGTGTGGCTCTTTGCTAACTCCAACATCAAGTCTGCCCGACAACATCACAGTCGCTGGGGCTGATGGTTAACAATGATGAGTCCCTCCCTGCATGGAGGGAGAAAACAAACCGGCCAACTGCCCCTGCAAAGTCAAGCACAACAAAGGTGATTGTTGACTTTAGGAGGCAGAGGACGGAACACGCCCCAATCCACATCGAGGGAGAGTCAACAGTTTTCAGTTCCTCAGCGTTCACAATGAGGTTCTCGCCACGAGCCGCTAACGCCACCAATGTTATCAGTGGAGGTCAACAGTGACTGGGCTCCCTGAGGAGACTGAAGAGATTTGACATTCCACCCTGGGTCCTCTCCAAATACTACTGCTGCATTATCGAGTCTCCTGGCTGGCTGCACCTTGACCAGGAAATTTCCGTGAGAGCATTGTCCTCCGGCGGGTGGTGGTGAAGCCCGGCACAGCGATGGAGTCACGGTTAAACAACAGCTAACAAACACCAGGGACAATTCTCATGCGACTCTTTTCACCTCAACCACAGGTTGTCCATTTGCCTACATTTGCATCAAGGCACTGGATCTCATACACACCCCCCCGGGCAAAATCATTTGAAAATCGTATTTTAAACCAGGGAGATGTCCTCTCAGCATCCTTTGCTCAGTGGGAAGCGGCTTGGACACCTTTATATCTGCACGTCTTCAGAGCGCTGGGCTCCACACTGACTCTAGTGGCCACATACGTGCGCACGAATTCACCCGTGCACAGTCACACACACCGCATCAACACACACTGTGTAAATATTTACTGTACATACTATATACCCTTTGATCATTAGTACTGATACTGCATTTTATTACCATTGTAATCATGGTTGATTCCTTGATAATTATTATAGGTTATTTCTTGATGTACTACTCTTGATAATATTCAGGCCAACTTTTAATGTAAAGTTTCAGTGTCCTGAAAGGTGAAAATAAGTACTATTCATATTATTATTATTATCAGAGCAACAGGAAAGGTGGTGTAGCCAGTGGGCAGGGCACAGGGAATACTCCACTAAACCGGTTAAGTTTGTTGAACAAACATAGACGCAACCCTTTTCCTAACCCAAGCCCAAAGTGGTATTACCAGTTTACACCCACTAAAAAACACAAACGCAACCCTCTTCCTAATCCAAGCCCAAAGGGGTATTACCAGTTTACACCCACTACCACTGACACACTCTGTTTCTATCTCTGTGAAGTGATGTTACATGCAAAGGTTTCCCACATTCCCACAAGGAGAAACAAGACAGATACAGCTCTACTCCACTCTTAAATACTGTTGAGCCATATGATGACTTGTGTCCCAGGTCTGTTTACAGTGCTCACAAGACATAAAAGGGTCCCTGTCATTTGTGTGCTCCATCATTAATTAAGCACACTTAAACCAACACATCATTTGTTTTTATCCTCAAGCAAAAAATAAATAAATGCCAAGGTGCAATTAAAACAATTTCATGCAGGGTATAGCAAAAGTTAACCTGTTAAGACGTCATAGCAACTGTTGCCACGGTGCCTGTGGAAGAGCTTTACATAGAAAGGTCCTTTGAACGAGCAGTGTGTTTAAAGACCAGAGGGGCCTGGTGTTGGGAGATTGGAGAACTGGAGAGGAGATAGCGCCGACCTCTGCCAACCTAGGCCAAAAACTTTCTATTCAGACAATGTCATATACATTGTGAGGCCGTTGCACCGATAACCTTGGGACATTGAGCGAGCCTTAATTGAGCACAGGCTGAGATAAAATGTTGATAGGCGGATGCTTGACGATACTCTTGGCTTTCAGCAGGGGCAGCTCAATAATATTTTCAGTAGAGGGTCACAGGGTGGAGCAACAGTTAAACTGGAGGGGGAAAGCTGTCACAATTTCTTTTTCAAGTAATGTGCATTAGATTCATAGAAACACGTAGTTTCCTTAAATTGCTTTATTGGAATGTGTACTTACGTCTTGTTGTTATTAACTCCGAGCTTATTTAAAAAAAACAAATAAGACAATATTATTTTTTTTATTCAACAAATAAGACAATAACATTTTTTTTATTCCGCGCTTGACAGATGTGACCCCGCTGTTTCGAAGGTAGCCAGCGTTAGCTATTAACGTCACTTCACTTCAACTGTTCGGGAATGCCAAAGCAATACTATACGAAAATCCGTTACTTAATGCTTATTCGTCACACGAACGTTTCAAATACCTTCAGAAGACAGTGGCACGGTAGTACCAGACGCACTATAGGCGTTTCCTGCCAACCAATGCTCGTTGTGAATATGAATCCATTCTGCAAATAGAGCAAAGCACTTGTATACAGGGTCTTTGGTGATTTCAAACTCTCCGGCCGACTGGGATTTGATCAACCAACCTGCAACTTTAAGACCAGTCCTTTTCAAGCTTAACCTCCTTCGTATCCCACAGCTGGCGTGATGTTTGAAATTCTAAGGCTTCTCTGGAAATTCGTACTCGTTTTAGGTTAAGATGTTGTTGTTGTTTACGTTTGTGTGTTTTATTTGACTTGAAAGTGGTAGACTGCTAGTTCAGTAGCCACGCCGCAGCAGCAACATGTGCACCAGATGCAGCAGCGTAGAATGCAGCATCACGCTAGGCCGCCTCTGGGAAACGGGTGGATATGCTCTTCAAAAGTGCTTCACAGTTTCAGTGGGGTGATCACGTGATCAGAGGGCACCTTTACAACCAAGATATTTCCTTACATCTGAAAAACAGGGTTCCCGTGTAAGCAATTTTGGGGGTTTTGTCGTATTTCATCAATGAGTACAGCTATGTTTATGCATCCAAGTGAATGTTACCATTTTGTTTTGGAATGGCACCACCAAGAGGGAGCATACGTAATGAATCGAGAATGGGTCCCAAGTTGAACCTTGAGGAATACCAAAATGCAGCTTTGATTTGTAAAAAGAACAGACCAAGCACTGATACAAACTGATCTCATTTATATGGGCTCTAAACCAGTCAAGAAGCTGTAAATCTATTTGGGTTTCCAATTTCTCCAAAACAATGTGATCAATGGTGTGGAAGACAGCTCTATGGTCCAAAAGGAAAAGACAGAAGCACAGCCTTGGTTGACACCATTAAAAGGTAACTGACCGACTTCAAGTGTACGTTCTTAGTACTATGATGGGGTCTAGAAAGGTTGTGCTTTTTTGGGTCATGTTTTATTACCAGTTTCAGTGAACTTGGTACACATGTGGAGAGGGAATCATATACTGTTCAACACAGGTGGGACACACACAAGAAGGTCCTTTAGATAGAATTGGGTCCAGTAGAAAGCAGGAAGGTATAGTCAGGAAGATATAGACAGTATTTAAATGCTTTATTTTTGTGTATCTATTGATCCGAGGTCTTCGTAGTTCTGCACTGTCTCAGAACTACTGCGAACAAAAATGACTCACATTTAGGCAGTTGAAACACAATTTCCACTGACAATTTCAATTTTTCCTCTTGCCATGTATAACACAACAGTACAAAGGTGTAAAATGCTCTTCATCTACAGAGCTGTGGTTTCTTGGTGGTGTCTTGTAACCAGGGCAACGAGTGCCAGATGTGAGGCGGCGAGAGACAGAAAACCAACCATGTGACCGCCTCACGTCTACCTCACGTCTACCTCATATTGTCTGGCACGCACTAACTACTAAATGAATCCCGGCAACTCTGCACCCATATACGTTTGCACTGCACCCGGGCACCTTCTACTCATTATATAAAAACTTTAGGCCTTTTACACTTAATCGAATGTAGTCGAGAGAGTCCTGAAATAGCAGTGTCTATAGTCAGTGAGAAGCACATAAAAATATAGATATTATAAAATGTTAAAAACCAGAAACGGCCCTCAAACTGAAACTGTTCACATTGGTTTGTGTAGAGAAGTGAAAGATTGGGATGAAATCATGTTTCTACAGAACACTGCTAAAAACTGTGTAGTCAAACCAACTAGACAAGTAAATATATAGATCACCACATCCTCTTAACAGACACACACAACCACAACCATCTTAGCCTACAACTTACAGAGACGAGGGGGGGGGGGGTGAAGTCAGAGAGTGGGTTGGAGAAAGAGAGATTTTTTTTTTTTAAGTGTGAGAGTGTAGAGCCAGTTGGAGAACCGTACAAACAAACTTCACTAAACCGTCCTGACCATGGTACGCCACAGTTAAAACAGATTTGCCACTGGGACACATTTTATAACAGATCAGTTCTGCCAGTTTCCCAACAAGGACACCCCCAACAAGGCAGCAGCCACAGCAGCCGACTGAAGAGTCAACAAAAACACACACATAAAACCTATCCACCCACCTACACTGCCCAGCCCCACCACACAGAAAAATATATTTCACATGACCCTCAGGAACGTTGGTAAAAGGCTGACCGCTGGGGCTGGAATCTGGGCAAACACAGAGATACATACAAAAGCAGGCAGGCAGGCAGGCAGGCATGTAGACATACAGAAACACAATGTAAAGCTTATAGCCATTAATACGCAGGCAACCGTCCAGGAGGCCGTTTGTTTTTTCTCAGGCGTCTTTGTGTGCAGCCTGCTAATTCCAAACAGAGAAAACACAGCTGCACACAGAGTATTGTATGATTGTGAGTTGGATACACAAGATGACAATGCCTGTACCGACATGGATGGTACTGCTCATTCACTGGGCCCGGGCAACCTAGAGGTAACCAATCACTGGCAGTGGCGACTTAATTCAGCCAAATCGATTTTGTCTCTATAAGGAAATAAACAGGTACAGAAACAGCAAGAAAAAATTGGTAACATTCAGTCATTTACCAGATGATTTTTTTAGCAGAAATTGCAGCAAAGTGCAGAACAATACATTTGAATTTACAGTATGCAGTTTGGCACTCTTAAAGCTGGAATGCTTAATTGCTACATCCATTATTGGGCATAAATTAATTGCACAAGCATTTAGCCATTGATTCTTGAATAACATTACTTGCAGATATTATTTTACTGAGTACAAACATGGGAATCATACTGAGATAAAATGTAGTGTTTTCAGTGTTTTAAATAGTACAAAAGTGAGGTAAACCAGGAAACGAAACATTTGCGCAGGCGAAGGGGCCAAAAGCAGATCATACCACATACAAACACATAAACCCACCAGAGGAACCATCTGACATGTGTCTTCTGAAGTGTCTTCTGCAATTGGACATCTGAGTCACACAAAAAGGATGACTTTTGGAACAGTGGAACATGTAGAATCCTGAATTGTGCAAAAAAATGCCTGTCAATCAAACATATTTCATAAAGCCCTTTTTACATCACCTGTTGTCACAAATTTCTTATAGACATCCAGTCAAGGAACCCAAAGTCCAAAGAAACTCTCCTGTGAGATGTAAAACCCAGCCTAGAGAAGCCCTACTCTTAAGGGTGGCCAGTCTTAAATAGATTTTGAGACAGATAATCATGAAATCTGAGTGCACATTTAAAATTACAATTGTATTAGCAATGATGGTGATTCTTTGCCTGCACACACAGTCGTGTTTATTTACTTGTGAGTGGTTACAATTCTCCAGCCCCACTACCCAGCTTTTAACATGAAAGCAGAATCACGTCGGGGACAGTTTATTTCATGTTTTAACTAAAGATTCTAGCTTTAAATGACCTATTGAACACCACTCATATTGTTGTTACATAAACCCCTCTGAACTGCAAACTAAATGCAGCTTGTTGGACTGCCATCATGTTTCAGCACAACCTTTCTGGACCACAATTTCCTCTCTGGCCTGTTACCAAAGCAACATGACTATGTACTTTGCATTTTGTGTTGCAACCGTTGTAGCAAGTACTAATTACTAATGGGAAATTTTAATTTACAACCTGGAACCATGGTTTGAAATATTTGCCCATTGAATACGTACATTTTTTCTAATTTATTACAATGCATTTGGGACAATTCATATTCGGATGTGAACACTAATAAAACATGCTGTGAGTTCCATTAGTGTGGTTGTATGAGGAGATCCTTTAGCTTGTTGCTAAGACCATTGAGTGGTCCAATGGTCCAAGCTATGGTCTCTGCCCGGAGCAGACGACGACCACACTTCACTTAAAGAGATCTAAACATCCAAAAGTTTATTCTACAGAGAACATTATACATTACAATTGTCAATAGATACAATAGAAATAGATAAATATACAGTATGTACAGTATGCATGTAAGTAAAAGGCCATGAAGCTTGACAGCCATGACCCTAAAATCAAGCCCACACAGGAGTATTTCCTCACTTCCTCAAATATTCTCATTTGACTAAACTGTAGTTAAGGGGACCTTTTGGTCAACACAATCACGCATAAACAGCCTTGTATTTCTATCCTTGTGAGGAAGTTTCCTAACCTTAACCAAAACCCAAACTAAAATAACCTATCAATATTGCCCAGCCCCAACCCAATTATAAGGTTAATCCTGACCCTAAACCTAATCTCAGATGTTAAAATGGTTTTGCTTTTAAAAAACGTTTTCCTTTTGAGCCATTCTGGTCCCGATTTGATTTGAAAGGAAAATGCAAACACACAGGCACAAAATAAACTACAGTGCGAAAAATTCAGAACAGATGCCACTGTCATACGTTCCCTGGAGAACAGCATCCATCTTCTTTCAGGTCGCCCTGTACACGAAAAACATTCTCATTACTGAAATAGCAAATGTCTAGTGAGTCACTAAAAGGACAGATAATCAGTTATTTCAAGCTTAAAACCAGATGAATATATTCCTACCGCTTACACAAGCATTAACCATTAACTCTCACGTGAAGACGTCAATAAAGCCAACCCCTCCCACAAGTGCCGTTTGACAGACCCGAGTCCAGTCAGTCACTGACCTTCAGCATGAGGGTGCGCTCTGCCTCCGAGAGCCTCGGCGACACCCACAGGGACGGGTCGTCCTGCAGCGCCAGAGTCTGGTTGACAAACCTCAGCATCCCCGTGAGGGAGCTGGTGTCCATCTCCTCCTGGGTCTGCTGCCCGAGGAGGGACACTCTCCCCGCGTGGTCCCGCTCCTCCTCTCCCTCCTTGTCTTCCACCATGTAGGTGAGCGGGTTGAAGGAGAGGTCCGAGGCAGAGGTGGCCTCCATGCGGCTGAGCCCCTGCCAGCTTAGGTCGGGCTGTTGCGGGGTGGGGGACGGGGAGAGGGAAGAGCCCCATGGGAGGTGCTGACCCAGGGCTTCCCGTAACGTGGCCTTCAGACACTGGGGGAGGTCCAGGGAGGAGTCCACACTACTGGCACCAGTGGGACAATCTGGGTTGTGGGCCTGGGGAGGTGGGCGGGATTCGGGAGATGGAGCGGGAGGAGGAGAGTGGTTAATGAGTTCGCGAGGAGCGCGCGCCGGTGAGGAGGTGGAGCGGGCGTGTTTTGGATGAGAGTGTGGGAGAGTGTGTGTGGGAGGGGATGAGGGCTGGCTGAGGTAGTGGGAACTGGCGTGGCGGAGCTCCGTGGCTCTCTCTAGACTGGAGATCCTGGCCTGCAGCCGAGTTACTTCAGACTCCTGTAAGAAGACAAGAGCCGCACACTTAGGTAGAACTACCAGCTGGGCGCCTGGCCCACCACCACCTGTCGCCACCGGCCGAACCGCACTCCACCTTGATGAGCAGGGCCTCCTGGGTGCCCTGCAGGCTGGTCTGGGTGGCGTGGAGCTGGGCCTGGAGGCGGGCACACTGAGACCGGGCCTGCTCCAGTTGCAGCTGGCTCTGCTGCAGCCTGGAGGCCAGGTGCTCCTGGGAGCTTCGCAGGCTGCAGCTCATCTGCTCCGACACCTTCAGCAGCTGGCCCCGTGTCTGCTGCAGACTGGACACCTGGAGGACGGCAGGAGGGAGGAGATACAGCGGAATGGAGGAGGAGAGGGAGAGAGAGAGGAGAGAGAGGGAGGAGAAGAGGAAGCGCAGAGGACCATGGAAACGAGTGAAGAAGACAAAGGAAGAAAAGGAGAAGTCCTGGTTAATTATCCACACTGGCGGAGCTTCAGCATGTCAGTGAAGTGGTGATTACAGGAAACGGCCGGGGAAGAGATGAGGCGGAGGACAAGGAAACAGTGGAGAAAGAGGACCATGGTGAGACAAGGTGGAGAAACAATGGCCAGGTTTACCTCCTTGTTGTGCTGTTCCCTTTCCTCTTCCAGCTCCTGCTGTAGAGAGGAGATAGTGGCCTCGAGCCTGGCCTCCCCCTGGACCCAGTGTTTCCGCCTGGCACACAGCTCCTCCTCCAGACTCCTCACCTGAACCTCCTGTAAAAAAACAGCATGCCAAAATCGAAAGAGAAAGAACCCATATCAACGCCAACATCCAGTCAAAACTGCTAATTAACTGCCACCTCCTACTTACAAGTGAGGCCTAGAAGATAGGAGAGGAATGTTGGTGTCCTCTCACTGTCAACAAATCATTAACAGAACCCTGGAGAAGCAGTAGAGGTGGAGGACAGACTTTGTAAATGAACAATAGCAGAAGGGTCTACCTGCTGGTCGGCATGCTGAGTGATGCTGTCCAGCTCTTTGCTCAGGTTGTCACAGTGTCCCCGGAGATTCCGCAGCTCCTCTGTGGTTCTCTGCAGCTGCCCCCGACACACCCTCAGACTCTGGCCCTGCTCCAGGGCGTCCTGGGACAAAAGGTTACAGGTCAGCTCGAGGAAGCCATCCCTAGACAGTTAATCAGTAACGTTGTCGTCGGGCTACCGGGAACTATGCATGTATGAATTACGACTCGTTGGGTTTTAGCGGGAATAACCATGACATGATAAAAGTCTGGCGAGAGTCTGAGATATTACAAAAACAAGGAAATACGGCCATTATCAAATAACGCATAGCACGTTCAGTACAGTGTCAACCAAACAGCTACCGTGCCGTTTCACACAGCGGCCATGCTACCGTGCTGTTTCACACAGCGGCCATGCTACTGTGCCGTTTCACACAGCGGCCAGGCTACCGTGCCGTTTCACACAGCAGCCATGCTATATTGAAGACGAAATCGCTGTCCAACAGGCCTCGCCACAGTCCCTCAACATAACAATCCATTCATCATTACTCATCTCTTCCTCTCTCTATTCATCCTCTCATCCAACCATACCTTCTCCAAATCTTCCTTCATTTGTACTTGTGCTTTCAGTAGGTCTAACCTCTCGCTCAGAGACGCCACCTGTGCAGACAAACCGGCAGGTAATAGTTAATAACAAACCTGTAACAGTCTGACTTCCATGGACAACGACGACCCCTCAATTAGACAAAACAAAGGATCTGGGAGTCAAGTCAATATGTACCTGCTCATCCCGATCTCTGACCTCTCTCTCTCTCCGGTCGAGAGTCTCCTGTAGGGACAGAACCTTTTTGTCCATCTCCAGCCTGTGGTCTCTGATGGCCACGTCCAACTGGCCCAGCTGAGCAAGAGGAACAGAGACAAAGACAAGGTCCTTCATTTCGTCTCATCACGCCATCATTTCATCTCTGCAACCACGTTTGAACTGAATGAAAATGTTTTGCATGAAAAGGTCCCCCCTTGCGTGCGTGCGTACATCAAAATCACACCACTGTTTGAACATGAATACTGATTTAAAGAAACACACGCTCGGTGAGCACAGCTTTGACAGGAAAACCCATCTGCTTTCAGAGGAAAGGCCGGGACACAGCTGCATAATATGATAAAACGGCAGGAATATACAAAGGGAAAGAAAAGAAACGTTTTCACAGATTTCTGATTTTCACGTGACTTCAGAATCAGTGCACCAGTCTCTGGGAGGTCCCACAGTCGGTTAAGGACTTAGCAAATCGGAAATAAGGTTCTTCTAAAGCGCCATTCAGAGGTAGTATAGAAGAACATTTCTCATTTCTGAGGCACTGAATATCCCCAGAGCACATAAAACATACGTATTACAAAACTGAGGGAATATGGCACAACTGTGAATCTTTCTAGAACAGAAGGAGCCCAATATCCAGAGAAGGGCACTAGTCAGGTTTGCCCTGCATAGCCATTGACACAAAATCAAACAGCAGAAGTGGATGTTTCATTTCCAATACATCCCCCATGGGATAATTCCCACAGGTAGTTGTACAGAAGTCTACACTGTAGACTACACTATAGTTCAATGTCCTGGAGTGGCCCAGTCAAAGCCCAGACCTCAGTCCAATTGGGAATATGGGGAAAGAGTTCACCAAAGATCCCTATCCATAGACAGAACCTGAGCAGTTTTGCAGAGAAGAATAGTAAACAATTGCTGTGCCTACATGAGAAGAGCTGGTAGACACTATCCACACAGCCTCATAACCCGAATGGTTGCCAAAGACGCCTCTACCAAATATTGACGAAGGGGGCGAATACTTTGTTCTGCACTGGCTATTAATTTAGAACAAGTTTGTAGATTTTATTATCACAGTGGCAAACACTGCTAATTAAATCTATTTTCATGTCATAACACAAAATGGATGGGCGAATACATTTGACAGGCCTTTTATTGTACCCTTACATCAGAAAAACTCAAGAGAGAGAGAAACTTCAACGAGACATTACACATACCGCCCCCTGAACCACATTGCGTGCCACCAACTTACACGCCATAACCAAGAGTAGAACAGAGAATAAGCGAGTCTGTACCAGCTGTGCTCTTAACTGCAGCTCCCCCTGTCTTTCCTTCAGGGCGGTGTCCATGTCCAACACCTCGTGATTCCTCTCCTCTAACTCCCTCTGGCTTTCCCTACACACGCACGCACACACGGGCACACACACACACATACACACACACACACACACACACAAACACAACAAATCATGTTACACAGGCTGGAAAGATCAACAACCACACAACACATACCCAGGACGTGAAGTCAGCACACACCGTCGTAAACACTTCACAAAGGAGACCTCCCACATCTGAGCAGCGGCCGTGTCGTTTCACAACCGACACATCGAAGCCTGAATCAGTTCCCGTCCAACACCCCTTCCACACAGAACCACGACTGTCCGGGTCATCCCAGTGAACCCAGAACTACCCACCTCACGTCACTCGATGAGACATCACTGTTTACATGGGATTAGCCTAAGTGTGATCCCGTCAAACACCGATACCCAGTGTACCTTCTTTAAATCTATGACACACTTGCCTGAGGGGATGGGCTCTGATGCAGCTAAGTGGGATTCACCGAATGTTCCTGCACTCGCAATGTAATGACTGAGAGGTGATCCACACACTTAACTGTCAAAACCACTCAACTACACAAATTATATTTAATCACATGGACGGGTTGTGGCACTCAACTCATCAAGTCATAATGGCCTGCGGCGTGTTGGGTGGGGAACAACTTTGCATTCAGGAGAGAGTAACCGGTCGGTTGTTGTCAGACAGGCCATTCACTCCAGAGAGATAAGAGTTGTACCGTATTTAGAACAGAGAACAGGATGTATAACGAGGACTGTGTTCCTATCTACACAAAGAGACGTATTGTGGATTAACATTGTACAACTCATTTTATGAGTCCAGTATTTGTCATGTGTGTGTGTGTTTATCTAAAGCAACTGCTGCTTTTTGCTGACTGATTGCAACAAGCCTTAAAAGAATACAGAATTTATATATGTTATAAAAACAAGGAGATTGCATGTCTTGCCTGTTCTACTGAAGCTTTCACACGATCATACAGGGAGTACTTTTTTTAACTTAACACGGCAATACATAACATTTGCTTTTCAATTACAACATGCATATTATAATGAGTACATTTACTTTGAACGGTGAACAAGATAATCTGAGAAACAATGCTAAAATTACAAATGACCATCACTGAATGTTTAAAACAGGAGTTTGGATTAATTCTTCCCAAAACGATGCAGTCTACGAGGTCTTCCCAAACAACTCCACCGCGGTTGGGCTTGTCAGTGGTTGCCATGGTTACACTGACCATAGGAAACGTGCGTGGCTTCAGGCGTGCTGGCAGTGCTTCTTCGAGGCAAGGTGGGATGACACACAGCGTTAGAACCAAACCCCTCCCCTTCATTCGTTTAAGACATTTTCTACTGAATGTGCTTGAGGTGGGAGATGCTCGTTTTAGCATGAGACTCAGGTTAAGGGCTGGCAATGAGGAACATGGATTTCTGGGATTCAGGTGACCAAGAAAGGTAGTGTGCGTGCGTGCGTGCGTGCGTGATTGGTTGTCACAGGCCCACCTGAGCTCAGCGGAGAGCCTCTCCAGGGAGACCTGCCGCTCGTCTGCGGTGACCTGGGTGCGCTGTAGCAGGTCCCTGAGCTCCTGCAGGTTCTCCAGCGTGTCGTGCATCTCACCGCGCACCCCCTGCAGCTGTCCCTCCAGAGCCGCCGCTCGCTGAACAGAGTTCCGCCTGTCCTGCTCGCAGAGGTGGAGCTTCTCCTCCAAGTCAACAACTTGGAGGGGAAGGAACAGGGCGGGCAAACAATCTGTTACTTCCTGCACTGTTCTACAATCAGGGGCATTTAAAATAAAAATAAATTAAATCTGACAGTAAAAACAAATGTTTATTGAATGAAGCAACACGCATAATGAATCCTCCACTCCCACCTATCTGAGTATCTTAATCCAACTAGCATTAATCACATTTCCTAACATTTAAATAGTTAGCAATGCTAACGTATATTAATCTGAGTCGGCTCAGTTTACTTGGTGTAAAGCTGTTAGCCATAACAAAGTTATTTACAGTTCCCGGTGCCCAGATAGGCATCAGTGACGATGTGGGGACAAGTAAACGACAAAGGGATGAGAGGAAGGCAGAAGCCCTGAAGCCACGCTCCTCCCCTAGCTTGTCCTACCTGCATCGTTCTTCTTCTCCAGTAGGCACTGGGTCTTCTGCAGCGTCTCCTCCATTTGGCTGATCTGGGAGGACTTGATGCTGGCATCTCTCCGCAGCCTCTGCAGCTCCTGCTCCATGGCCAGCAGCTCCCCACGACACTTACTCATCTCAGATGAGAGCTGACTGGAACACACACACACACACACACACACACACACACACACACACAGTTAGCATGCTGGTATCTTCACACAGATAAAATACACGTCCAGTCACACTGTGCACTCACACACATTCTAGACAGCCTCCATCAGGCGCCCACCTAACTGTGCACCAATGTGCCCCCATGAGGAGTTGTCTCATTCAATGGCCACCTGGACCACTGCACCCCTTCCAAAACCACTGCACCCCTTCAAAAACCACTGCACCCCTTCAAAAACCACTGCACCCCTTCAAAAACCCCTGCGCCCCTTCAAAAACCTCTGCACTGCTTCCAAAACGACACGTACTAACTCGGGACTAACACATACTAACCCTAAGACATGGACCCAAACGGGTAACCACTGTAATCTCAGAGTACCCTGAACCTTACCCTGATCCTCTGAGTAACCTAAACTAGATCCCCTGAGTAACCTAAACTAGATCCCCTGAGTAACCTAAACTAGATCCCCTGAAAAAACCTAAGAAAATCTGAACTAGAGTGCTAACAGATCAGCTGAACTACAGTAATACGTGACATTAAGTCCTAATTGTAATCTAATTACTAAGAGATATGTGCATGAACTCTGAGCACAACTGAAGTATTTCTCCTCGCCTGAGTAGCTAGAGACTAGATAGAAAAACAATGTTCTTTCCTAGCCCCTCCATGCTACGCAATTAATAATGTAAAACGCTGAAACGTCTACCTTCTTGAGACTGCTTCGGAGGGCAGGATGTTTATATGTAACCCATGACAGGGAGGAGAGCAGGGCGTGCGTGGGGGGGGGTGAAAAAGAACGCCCTTGGTTCTGGTGGCAACAGAGTCATGGGACCGGCTTATTCAGGCAACACCTTGGGCTTGACGAATGTCTCGGTATCCCTGTTACGGGGGCGGGAGCCGGCGCTGTCCGGACTGAAATCAAACAACTCCCGTTGAACAAGATTGAACAGTTGGAGCAAACAGAGGGGATTTTGTGAGGTCTTATCTGCCGATCGTATAAAGTCAGCGCGGTGTGTTTCCGCGCAGCGCGGACTGTAACTTCAGGGCTGTCAGCAAAACTTCTCATACCAACTGTTTTGGCCATGAACAAAGAAGCCCATTGAAATAGCAGCAATCAGCCGCTGCCACATGGTGAACGGCGTGAGTCGAGGGAACATTCTGTAGAACGTTAAACACTGACAAATATCTGAAGGAGCCTTACGCGACAGAGCCAGAGAGCTGTGCCGTCTGTCTCCCCTTCTCCTGCACCTCCATGTCAGCATCCTGCAGCTCCTTCTCCCTCCTCCTCACTTCTTCCTCCAGAGATGAGCGTGCCCGCTCCAGATCCTGCTCCAACGCAGACACCTGGCATAAAGGGCACATCAATAGCATGAACGAATATGCCACACCTGTTACAGTATAAAAAATACTTTTTTCAAATGATGGTAAAGGTTGAGCTGTGTCTGTCTTGCTGGTATGAAAATCTACAGTATGATAGTTTCTCATTTTGTCACATGATATGAGCATATCCAAACCCAAACTAATCAATTATTAAATGTCCTTAATCAAGGAGTTCCTGAAGTGATAAATCTCTATGTACTGAACTGCATTTGGATTGACCAAATCTGAATCTTAAAACAACATTAATATCCTTCACTTAGGAATTCCCCAGCAGAAGGAATGCCTACACTGTATGCATGATTGCTATTTTTAATACAAGACAGGCTTACATAATTCCCTTTTTCATGACTTGAAGACCTTGTTTACACAGAAAGCTAGTTGGTTGTGGGAAGTTAAGTTCAGACAGTGAAGACAAACTTTTAACTGTGGTGTTTTGGCTGCAGAAATATTTCTATATGTTGGTATTGGTTAATGTAGTCAATTGTACAATGTAGTTAATGTTAAAAGGCCTGATAATGGAACAATTACTGACAATGGGCCAGGAGCATGTGAAATTATCAGCTACTTCTGATGGTAACCAGATTTAGAATTCCTAAAAAGTATTTAAAGTAATTGAATAACTACAAATATAGTTGTGTTTTCCATATTTGGGTCTAATTGGAAGTGGTTTCCACACTATTAGCCAAAGAAATAGGTAATGTCCCATATATTTAGTTTCATGAAATCACAACAGATCTTTTCACATCAACTCTTTTTAGGCAGTTGGTCTTGCTACATGACAACTGCGTGTTTTACTTTACAACAGGTCTCACTACAGTGTTAGACCTCTTTATAGTCATTTGAAAGTAAAATCACGCGCCGGAAACTTCTTTTTCATACATAAATAAAATCAACAGAAATGCATTTTCTTAGTGTGGAGAAAGTATGTACACCCTTCGCCATCTATTTAAGCTTTGTCCCCACTGGCAGAAATAATTTCACACAGCCGTATTTGTAACAGTGAATCGGCCTCTTACTTCGACTAGCAGGACTTCTCCCCCCCACTCTTTTACTAACAGTACTGCTTCAGCTGTGTCATGGTCAAGGGTTTTCTTGTAGGCCCTCAGCAATTTGATAAGATTCATCTGGGCTTTGACTCGACCATTAAGTGACCCTCCACATCATTCGGTTGCAACTTCGCACTGGGATCATTGTCTTGTTGCGAGATTTAGGTCCAATAGAGTTTCAGCTTTTGGACAGATGGCCTCACATTCTCTTGACCTCTGAGCAGAGAACTTCTCTGTCCACTAAGTTACCCTCCCTGTAGATAATGGCGAATGCCCCCCCCCCCCCCGGGCAGGGTGATGTGTACCTGTCCCAGTAACTGACTCTGGCTGTCCTCCAGCTCCGCCACACGGGTGGTGCTCTCCAGTAACATGCTCTGCTGCTGCTGCAGGGAGTTCCGGAGCTGGGCACACTGCTGCCCGGCGCGCCTGCACACCTCGCTGCTGCTACGCAACTCCTCGCGTAGACTCAACAGCTGTGGAGAACCACCGGGGCATCACACACGTGCACACGCACGCACGCAGCTAGGCGATTAGCCCCAGTACAGGGCCACTTTAAATCGTAGTTAATATAAGGTAAAAATCTCACACACCTCTTGGCTCTTGAGGTCCAGCTGTCTCTTGTGGTGCTCCTTGGCCTCCTCCATCTGCTGCAGGTAGGAGCTCAGCTGTTCTCTGCAGGACGCCAGGGCTGTCTCCAACTGCCTCACCTGACAAAAAAAGAAAATGTTGTCATAAATCTTAGGTTCCCGCGCGCTTTGTCGTTTTAAAGCCACACCAGTTCAGCTTTGGTTGTATGTTTGGGCTCAATGGTCTTTCTGGAAAATGAATCATCTGCCAAGTATCAGGTCTCCTGAAAACACGATGGTGGTACAGTGGTATGATATGGTGGAGAGTGTTCTAAGATTGATGTGCAGTGTTAGCGCTTGGCGTTCAGGCCAAAAAGCTCTATTTCGGAAATATTTCGTATACATTATTTCCACATAGTCTCGGTCTGCTACACGCCATCTGGCAAATTCTAATCGAGGTTTGAAGTCAGTCGTTTTCCTTTTGCCACTATCCGAGGAAGTAACTTACTGCACTCTCCCAAGACAGATTACTGTGGAATTGCTGGGAATGTTCCTTCATTTTCGCAATGTACTTTTTAGCAATTAGGAATTGTATAAACCAACAGTCTGTGAAAGCCAGAGAAACCTTTTAATATTGTGTTTGATCATAATCCCCAGAGTTGCTCAGTGACTGACCTTGGTGGCAGACTCTGCGGCACGCCCTTTGACATCCTGGAGAGCCTCCTCACTGTGCCTCACGTTGATCTCCCTCTCCTGGTGACAGGACACCAAACAATCACAAGCCGGTTCACTTCTTATACTACCTTTTAGTGTTTTTTCATAGCATTTCTCTTCAGTCCATTTGGTTAGATTGTCCAAAAAAATGTTAAATACACATCCATGTACATATGCTGCAGTATTGTTGAATTTCAACAATACTGCCAAAGCAAATTTATGTCTTGTGAAAAAGGAGAGAGCATACAAGCAAGATATATAATTCCAGGGTGGCAGATCTCTTAACAGTAACATTTTACGGACAACTGTTAAGTCATTATATGAGATTTAATCTGTTTAAAAGTCAAAATGTGGCTACTTTTCATGCATAATAGGCATGAATTATGCTGTGCTCTATGAAAGTGTGTAGCTTTGGTGGCTCTGACCTGTGTTAACTGGTCAAGTGAGGCCTGTAGAAGGACAGCGGTGTTCTGGGCTTCTTGTCTCTCCAGTTGGGCGAAATTCAAAGCCTGTTCCAGCTCTGAGACTCGGGCCTGGGTCTGGTCTAGAGACAACTGCAACTACCCATGTGGGAGAGAAAAATTGTGAGAAAGAAAGTAAAATTGCACACACAGCAGTAGATAGAGAGTAGACGGACTGAAATGAATTTGCTATTTTTTTGTTTAAACACTTGCTCAAAACATGGATGTGGCAATGTTGTCTTTCCAGAGGGATTTGGATATATACTAATGTCCACTGTCTCTCTGCCCCTGAGAAAGATTGCTGTAAATAAGAATGTGTTCTAAGCACAATAACCAAGACAATCAATAATTTATTTATTTTAACTGAAATTTTGCCAGGTAAGAAGGATCGATAGATCAACACCATAAGGGAGACACTGTTCGCTAGTTAGCAACATCAGGAAGAGGAACAGTGACTGAGGTGAAACCACAGCACCCCAGAAGAATAACACAGCTTAGAGGATTAGAATGAGGAAGATGGACTGAGAGTTGACCACCACACCACCCACCACTTCCACTCTGTCCTGCAGCTCTCTGCACTGGTCAGATCGGTCCTGCCGACACTTGTCCAGAGCTTGCTGGAAGTCTCTCTGTTTCTTGGTCATCACAGACTGGTAGTGCTGGATACTACTGGCCTTCTCCTGTTGTCGGAGGGAGGGAACATCAAAGAGACCGTGCCGCACGTCAAAAAGGACATCTTTAACGTTCTTTAATGCACAAATGAATGTGTTAGCCAACCCATTTATGTACATTAACTCAGTACTTCACTGGCAACAAAGTAGGTAGGGAGTGATTTTTCACTCTCCTATACAATGGTATTATTAATCAATACATCAGCGCAGTACATTTCTGTGTGCGTGTGTGCGGGCGTGCGGGCGTGACCCACTTATGTGTTCGACATGATTTAAATGTAATAAAGTCTGTTGTAGTTGAATGGATGATGGGCGCAGAAGAACATGTCCATCAGAAGACCTGACTCACTCATGGACCCAAACCGCAGACATCCAGGAACATTACTGACTAGGAGGACCTTGGTTTGGAGATGTTCGTGTAACGCTGTGTTGCTGAGAGGTTCATGTAACACTGTGTTGCTGAGAGGGTTCATGTAACGCTGTGTTGCTGAGAGGTTCATGTAACGCTGGGTTGCTGATAGGTTCATGTAACGCTGGGTTGCTGAGAGGTTCATGTAACGCTGGGTTGCTGAGAGGTTCACGTAACGCTGTGTTGCTGAGAGGTTCACGTAACGCTGGGTTGCTGAGAGGTTCACGTAACGCTGGGTTGCTG
>JACXGJ010002472.1:40007-65336 GCA_016801105.1 Esox niger | reverse complement strand
TATGTGTCTTTCCTGGCTGTCTTTTGTGTCTCTACCGGCTGTCTCTTATGTGTCTCTCCTGGCTGTCTCTTATGTGTCTCTCCTGGCTATCTCTTATGTGTCTCTACCAGCTGTCTCTTATGTGTCTTTACCGGCTGTCTCTTATGTGTCACTACCAGCTGTCTCTTTTGTGTCTTTATCGGCTGTCTCTTATGTGTCTTTACTGGCTGTCTCTAATGTGTCTCTACCAGCTGTCTCTTATGTGTCTCTATCTTCTGTCTCTTATGTGTCTCCTACGTCTGTCTCTTATGTGTCTCCTACGTCTGTCTTTTATATGTCTCCTATGTCTGTCTCTTATGTGTCTCTATCTTCTGTCTCTTATATGTCTCCTACGTCTGTCTCTTATGTGTCTCCTACGTCTGTCTCTTATGTGTCTTTACCGGCTGTCTCTTATGTGTCTCCTACGTCTGTCTTTTATGTGTCTCCTATGTCTGTCTTTTATGTGTCTCCTACATCTGTCTCTTATGTCTTTCTCAGCTACAGATCTGGATCTAAACTGCACGTCTTTTTCTAAATGTCCTGTTGCTTGCTGAATCCTTTAATTTGTATTGTAATCTCCTCATTGTCTCCGTGTGATTTGAATACTAGCCTTTATAATTCAATAAGCAACTCAAGTTGCTATTGTGTAACAAGATTTGGCCTGGTTCTGTCTATTATGTTAGATTGGGGATCTTTAAGAATTACTAATGATAGAAGCATTGCCACATCCTCTTATTATAAAATAATAAAGTAATATCCATCTCTTTCCTGCTGCTTGGAGGTACTTATACTATCTGTTTGAACTCCTCAGTCCTGCTGCATAAGTGATTATTAATACTCCTCAATTAGATCTGCGTCACTGCACATTAATTAAAGGGGAATATGTGGTTTGGCTCACTATGATAATCCAATACAACAGAGGAGAAGTAAAGGGAGAAGAAGGGGAGAGGAAAAAGGAGAAAGACGAAAGGAAGAAGGCAAGGGAGGAGAAGGGGAGAGGGAGAAAGGGCAAAGGGAGAACGAGAGGCAGGAGTAGAAGGGGCGAAGGGAGAAGAGGCAAAGAGAAAGGGCAAGTCTGACTTGGTGCTTTAGTTTATGACGCTTCACACCGAGTTATATTTGGAAATGAAAATAGCCCAGGAAATGATCACTTTCCCTCTCCTGCTGAGTCTGTAACGAGATGCTAATAGAACCATTTTTCATCTCCTTTTTGGGGGGGTCCCAAACTCACTTGACATTTGAGTTTAATTGAAGTTACAGAGGGTTTATTATAGTCATAGAGTGGGAAGCTGGAGGCAAAGGAGAGAGGGTAGGACACAAAATTCCTTATGGGTGGGGTGACCAACTAGCCAGGACACTAAGGTGGGTATCCTCCACCTAAACGACAATGCAGCCTTACTAAAGACAAATCTGCAGTTGGTCCTGTTATTAACGCCCTCTGCTTCACACTCAAGTTCCTGTGTTTGACACACAAAACTCTGATTCGAGCCGTAGAGTACAATAATTGGGTTTATTTGCTGCAATATATTCCTCAATGTTCCTCCACATCCTGTTCGTTGAGGTTCGCAGGCCTTTACCCTCGCCAAACGAAAACCTTCAGGCCTGGTGTTACATCACAGTGATTATAACTGATCCAGTAATGGCGAGTGTGTGGCTTTATCTCCAGCGTGTGTGCTGTTCCTACCACTGCTCCCCCAGGGTCGCCGTTCGCCCGGGCCAGCCTGAGGAGCAGCAAGAATGACAGTGCTTCCTACTTCCGGAGGAAAGAGAAGCGGATCCGCTTCACCATAAGACGCCTGGTCAAAGCGCAGAGCTTCTATTGGACCGTGCTGTGTCTGGTGGGCCTCAACACACTGTGTGTGGCCATTGTCCACTACGACCAACCGGATTGGCTCACCTATGCACTGTGTGAGTCCTGAACGGGAGGGAAGACCTTACTCTTCAATTTATTCGCTAGAGTCACTATGATTTCTTCTGCAGTCCGTTTGTGGTATCGATAAATTGTGTTCACACATAAAATGGAGTCATATATAGGTGCATTTATCTGTGTTTTTCCTCTTGCCGGCAGACTTGGCTGAGTTTGTATTTCTTGGATTGTTTCTGACTGAGATGTCCATGAAAATGTACGGACTTGGACCCAGAAACTACTTCCATTCCTCTTTCAACTGTTTCGATTTTGGAGTAAGACATAAACATTCGATCAAACCTTTTTGAAAAATCATATTGTAGAGGTACACATTACACTGCAATGGACTGCATCAGAGAGAAGTACATTAAGTCACTGGATTCCTTCCAGGTTATCATTGGGAGTATCTTCGAGGTGATCTGGGCAGCTTTGAAACCTGGGGCCTCCTTCGGCATCAGCGTCCTGAGAGCTCTCCGTCTGCTTCGGATATTCAAAGTCACTAAGTAAGTCACGAAGTAACTCAAAGCACGACCCCCTCATCCAAAACATCTAAACACTCATTACTCAAAGGCTGCAAAAGGGTTTCAATCACATTAAAGGCTTATTTAAACTACAATAGTTTTATCTAAATATAAGACACCTGTGGCGAGCTTTGCGTCAGGGATACGCATTTTTGTCATTGTGTCAGTAGGTCAAAATCCTATTTTTATTACATTACCGTCTCACGGATAGGGTGCTTCCTGGCGGCTACTGAGGTCTAAAGATAATGTGTTGCTCAGTTTGTGGGGTGGAATGAGCTGTGACGCCTGATGCCTGGTCGTGCGCCATGTTAAAACAGAGTCAGAAACAAAATATAGTTAGGAAGCCACGGAAACAATGACGCTAACACCAAAACAATTCTACCATCACCAGCAACAGCAGTTGTTCGACGGAGAGCGCCATGTTAGTTACCAGGTTAACAACATTATCGGTGAGTTTACTAGCCTTCCAGGACAGGAGGCCAAAGCTCTGCGAATGCATGTGTTGAGCCCCACTGTGTACCCAGGGAGTTTCTTATATAGCGAGAATGGTATTCATGTATTATGTCAATGTTATTTATATTAATTTGCAATCAGGACAATTGTTTTGCTCGAAAGACGCTAAAAGTTTCTTTGTACCGTCGCACCTCTTTCCAACTGTTCATCCTCCACCTATCTTCACTGTATCCCCGCAGGTACTGGAATTCTCTGAGGAACCTGGTTGTCTCTCTTCTCAACTCCATGAAGTCCATCATAAGCCTGCTCTTCCTCCTTTTCCTCTTCATCGTCGTGTTCGCCCTTCTGGGCATGCAGCTTTTTGGGGGAATGTGAGTCAACAGTGTACAAAGTAAAATCAGGAAGAATATGGAGTAGCAGTTTCTTAAGTAAAATCAGTGGTGGTATGGAGTAACAGTACGTTTGAGGTCCTGCTCTGTTTATTTATGTCAGTTAATGTGGCATGTGCCATCAAATTTGTGAATTTCCTAACGCAGCGTAAATACGATCAGTTCTTCATTTCACTGGTACAGTAGAAACGGGCCATTAACATTTCCTGGTGCTAAGCAAACCACCATTTCCAGAAAGTGTAGCGATGAGGGGCTCTTATTGCAATGACGAATAATCATAAGCAGCCACTGTTTCACAGTCTCAGGTGGACTAGCATGCAAGCGAGCTCACGACAATCTGTAAATACTAGTGCCAAGAGTGTGGGAACAGGGCATCCATTAGGCTATAGTCTTTACAAAGACAGAGAAAGTTGGTCAAACTTGCTGTCCTGCAAAGCCATTGGTCGATAGGGAACACTGTTGAAACATGTCCAATCCTATTCATGATTGAGCATCGAGAAACACAGTTTAGTTTAGTTTTAGACGACAGGCTCAATCAACGAATGTCATCATCTGTTTAACTCTCTCTGCCCACAATTTCCCAAATACCGCTGTCGCAACATTATTAGGTCTGAAACTCCTCCGATCACTCAGAGACAAATAAACACCCCCAGTGTGTTACCAATCACCTAACGATAGGGCTGTACACTGACAAATGGGGCCGTGGGTTGTGCTTACCGGTTTGGTGCCTTGTTCAATCAGACAGCACCAACTAGTTGTTTTTAAGCTGCTTCCCCAGCCAGATCCTGGCCAGTCCAAGCTGTTCAGGAAATAAATGCCGGCCAAATCCATGTGAGCTGTGTCCCATCCAGGTGCATGGATCAACATGCATTATGCACTGTTTGAAAAACATCTATAATGTATTCAACATCATGCTTATCTCATTGAAAGATTTGAATTATGTGACAACTGCTGTATAGGAGCACCTGCTGAATTCATAAAAATATTTAAATAGAGAAACATGCGATTGAAACAATTTTATATTCTATTCACTCTACTACGATATTAGTCACTTGTTTCTGTGGTATTCAGATGTTCTTTGTGTGTGATTTTCTTTTTTTTACTTTAGAGTGTAGTTTTTAGGCCCAACTGCATTCTGCTTCCTATAGTTGAGAAGTTAATGAGAGATGTATTAATGTCCGTTAAGGATTTCAGCAGGCAGAGAGACGACACACACAGTTGGCTTTTTGCATCACTCTCATTCTTCTGGAGGTGTAATGAGGTCCCTGTAGATTTTCACAAGAGCAACACAGAAAATCAAGAATAGCAGACATTGTGTTTATCTTCAACTCCTCCATTAGCTGGGAATGTGTGTTCTTCTGTGCTGCTGTGAGATCAGCCTTGCCGGAGAGGTTCACGGAAGCCAGCCAAGCTGTTAGTGCTATGACAGCAGGATGATGTACTCTGCATATTGTACTGGAGCAAAACAATAATAACTGTGACTAATTGGCATTCTTCTTAATGTGTCATTTGTGGGCTAAACACAATTCTCCAAAAGTAAGTAAAAGGTTTTTTGACTGTGAATATGTTTTGGGGGGAATTCTCCGTTCCAGCATGTAGGATATAAAATAATACAATGACTATGGGTTTAAATTGCAGACTGTCCGCATTCATATGACAATTTCATCCCATATCAGGTGAACCATTTAGAAATTGCAGGCAGTTTTGTTCATTCTTCCCAGTTTAGGGCGGCAAAAGAATTTAGCTTCACATGTTCCTTATTAGGCCTATGTGTTTGTTCACACCGCTAGTGCATGATCAATAGAGCTGTAAATGTTTAGTCTTAAATTTAGGCTTTGCTTTTGCATTTGGAGTCTGTTGCTGGTGTCTGATAACCTGACTTAAAAGGATGTGTCGATGCATGTGAAGTTGGCCATCATGAGGCAGAGACATTTTCATTTATTTTCATCTATCAAGTGAATACCAATATCAGTATGCTGCTATAGGTTTACTTTTCTCCATTTACAGTCTGAAATACCCTGAACCTAACCCTAACCCGTGACCAAAAAATTCACGGTAACAATATTATCTATAGGAAATCAGTCAAATTCATCTTCAACTTTGTTTAATGGTTTTTTAAATAAATTACACGAAAAATACAAGTGTAAGGAGGTGGAGAGAGTCTGTAACCATAACTGTACACATATTTTAAAAAGCATACAAAAAACTATTACATTTAATGGAGCGTGAAAATGCAACCAGATGAACTGATTTGGAAAAGTACGAAATATTATTATTTTTGCCTAGTTTATAGGCAATGAAAAGGCGTTAATTCAAATGCTTGTGTAAAGGTCCAGACTCATAGTTTAAGCACATGCATTGTTTGTCCATGAATAATTTATGGAAAAACGTAGAGATTTTGGAAAAATGCAATGTCCTTTTTTCCACGTGAATAGGCTACAACAATGGCGCATTTTTGTGGAGCTCTCCCGGGGGTTCTAGTGGAGCTAACGTTTGTCTATAGCTGACATGAATAAGGAAAAACCTAGAGTTTTTTGGGGAAAGATACAACTTCAGTTTTGCCTAGTGAAGACAATATTATCATATGTGTATTATGAACATGATATCAATATATCATTCTTTAAATCCCATGGTTATTGTCAATACAGGTGTATTGCGACACCCCTAGATTGAACCAGTGATACTTTGCTTAGCAACACCTTCTTCTTGACAAACTTCTAACCATTTAAGCTGTACAAAAGGTACCAATTAGGTTGCTGCTATGGCAACATATCAAATTGGCTGTAGAGTTTGCAGACTATTAGTGAAAAGCTGAACTCCTGGTTAAATGAGCAGCTGATAAAAAAACATTACATTCAAAACTGACTCACCCTGAGTTCATTTAGATTTGTTTATCTTATCTATAAATGGTTAAAAAACGTTTGTATTTTAGTATTAGGGCATATAGTCAGAACCTGCATACTACCAATGTTTACCTCAACATTAGCAAAGTATTTCATTTTGTTTTCTTCTGCAGGTTTAATTTTGAGGAGGAGACGCCAACAACCAACTTTGACACATTTCCAGCAGCTATTTTGACAGTTTTCCAGGTGATGTTTACAGAGTGCTAGGGTAGTTTTGTTGTCTTTTGTAACTCACTGAATGTTACAACTAGCTAAATTGTTGTAACAATATATCTGTGTCTCTCCCAGATTCTGACAGGAGAGGACTGGAATGCAGTGATGTATCATGGGATAGAGTCCCAGGGGGGAGTTCGGCGGGGAATGTTCTCCTCCATTTACTTCATTGTTCTTACCTTGTTTGGAAACTGTATCCTCCGTGCATGATCAATTTGTCTTAGTTAAGCTTCACCATCAAGCGTTCCCTTCAGAACCCTCTCACAGTAGCATGACTTAACATTGTTTAAAAAAATAAGAATATAAATATTCTATATAGGATTGTATGCAATATGATTTCAGTAAATGTTATTTTTCTGTCTGACTGTTTGGACTTTCCTGATACCCCACTGATCAGACACACTCCTGAATGTTTTCTTGGCCATTGCTGTTGACAACCTTGCTAACGCGCAGGAGCTCACTAAGGTACAGTACAAATGGTTTGGGACTCCCGGTTCTGTGTTTTCCGACTTTGTCCTTTCCTCTCTGGAGTCCCTGTGAAACCTGGCTGAAGACGGAAGAGAGGGGAGGGGGGATATGGCGATGTTCCCAGATGATCCATCTCAAAAGACTGTGTAGCTGCGTAGTCAAACCTGGAATTGAATCACTCTGTTTATGTTTGTTGAATTAGACAGTTCATTTTCCCAATAGGATGTTGATCTCTTCCATAATCCTGACATCTGTGGCTGTTCTGAGATGACTGATGTTTCCCTTGTCATTAACTCAAGGCAGAGGACCCCCTAACCAGACTGGGGGATGTTTTCAACCATTCACATTTCACCTGTTGAAACCAGGCTTATATCTTAGTGGCCTTAGTGGTCTAATGGTCATGTACACATTGATGGCTTCTTTCTGTTTGTGCTACAGGATGAGGAGGAACAGGAGGTGGCCATAAACAAGAAGATGGCCCTCCAGAAGGCTAAGGAGGTGAAGGAGGTCAGCCCCATGTCAGCGGCTAACATCTCCATCACAGCGTAAGTCACCCTAAGGCATTTGACCGCACACCCCCACAGACCGACCTCCCGTGTTGTGTTCTTTATGGCTCCGACTACCGTGTGTTGGAAATGTCTGTCCGCGGGTCCATTATATTGTAAACCTCTTCTGATCAGACCCATATGATTTAACCCTTCTGTTCCCAGTTCCTGGGGATTTGAGTGTGTTCTCTCTTTGAGTCAGTGAGGGGGCCTAACGCTGTGAATGTGTGAGGAACGGTAATAAAAAGGCTTAATTCCTTCTAAGACCATCAGAAGGGGTCAGAGAAGCGTTAATGCTCTGGCTTTCACCCCACATAGGCTGCACAGTATGCTGTACACAGGTCAACACGGAGCAGAGAGGGCAATGCCGACAAGGTAATTCCTAAAAACAAACGGCACAGATTGTGCATGCAATACTGTAAATTCAGACCAGATTTTCTGGCAACTTTCTGGCACTCAGATGTATATTGTCATTGGACACCTCATTTTTTTCGAGTGACAGGCACAATGTTTGAATTGAACTAAGGGTACAAATGCAGATTTAGAACATATCAATCGTTGTGTGGCATTGCATCCTTCCTTATACTGCCATTGACCTGTATGTGTCACACCTGCAATTAGCAGATCACTGTTTTATCTTGTTATTTTAATATGTGATGTAGCCATCAGTTAGTCAAACGTTGGTTTTAATATGAGCTTTGAGAGTTTTTTCCTCCACATTTCCTTAGAGGAATTTCCTGGCACCCATAATTATTTTGCAGCAAGATTTCTTTTGTCTGCTTTTAACAATAACTCCACTATTTGCTTGGAGGTTTAAAGTCTCAAAGCTGTTACTTCTCTTTGGTTACCCATTTGTTTGGTCTTGAACCAAGACTGTCATTGTGTTGATGTGTAGTGGTAGAGTCAGACGGACGGACCGATGGACAGTGGGTGCCTTGTCCTCCTTTCGACCCTGATCTCTCCCCCTCTTTTATTCTCCCTCCCCCCGACTTTTGTGTTTTTGCATGTGCAGTTTTGTAAAGCAAAGTCGAGGTGCGCTCTCTAGCAGCTCGTCCGTCTGCAGCGTTAACTCACTGTGAGTGTTTATTCTCTGTTACACATTACTCCATCCTCCTCTTCCTCCTCCTCATCCTCTTCCCTAGCCTGGGTCCCATAATGTACAATAAGTCATTCTTTTATCATGAGCATTGAGTGGCGCCTATCACTCTTACACATATCCATGTTGAAAACCGAATAAACAGCAGACTGGTACTCTGTTAAGTGTCGATATCGGAAGACACTGTCTGCCCTGTAACATGCTATACGTGACGTAAGAGCTCAGCCTCTGCACTTCGCTTTGTGACGTTTTGACTGACTGAGCTTGATCGTCACAGATGGGACTTGGCCAAAGGCAATCCTATGCTAGACAAGACAGTACACAAAGCAGCATAAATAATGAAAAATAGGAATAAATACACCAAAATTAAAAGTGTGACACGGTGTGACATGAGAATAGATATGAATGCCAGATCCAACAGGTGTAGTTGTCAGTAAGCAGCTCGTTAATTTTATTTTTAACGGCATAAAGTGAGACTAGCGTATTGAGCTTACGAGACTTTCGCAAGTCATTCCAGTCATTGGCAGCAGCAAGCTGAAATGAGTATCGACCAGAGGGAGAATAGACTCCAGGAGGAACCAGAGGGATATATCTTCCAGAGCGCAGGTTACTATTACAGTGGCAGATGTTAAGAAATGAGCTAAGGTAGAGGTGACATTTACCTAAAAAATGATTTATAAATGAGGTACCAGTGAGTCTGGTGTTGAGTGTGTCGCAAGAGGCGGAGGATACAAAACGGATGGCTGAGTGGTAAATTACATCTACTTTATGACGGAGGTCTTTAGCAGCAAATCTTAAGATTACATCGCCAGTAAGACAAGGTGGACTTTCTATTATTAATACTGCAGCGTCATACAGAATTGCACTTATGGATGCCTTTCAGGACACACCCAAGTGACGACGCTCCTAACATCCCTTCAATGCTTTACGCTGATGTATTGTCTTTAGGACTCATGTTGGCAATAAAATACTTTTGAATGAAACCCACCTGATCCAAATTACAATTCATAATGGGATTTGCATTAACAACAACAGTAATTATGTGCTGGCTGAGACACCAATAAAAGAACTACATTTTACATTTAGCATAGGATAATCTAGGCGGACTCAGTTCACACAAGTTGATTGCTCTAATTCCACAAGAGCACAGCTAGGAGATTTAAATGACACACTTTGGAGAGGTGAGTGTGGCTGTGGTAAATTATTTATGTTGCATCAACCCTACGTTTCAAGGAATGTTATTATTTTACTGAACTCATCCAGAGTGCACTACAGTATTGCACAATTTCACAGAGTGGTGGATGATTTGGATGAAGTCTTGTGTCAGGTGAAATGATGTTTCCTGAACTTTGGTCCAATCATTTCCAAACTCCTCTTTTGCTTGGTTATGCCTGTAATTTTCATGTTATGTCTGTAAGAATGTCCCCCTAATCATATTGACCGATTGCCATTACAAAGTGTAATTAGCATACTTTTGGTAAAACAGACAGAATTAAACAAATGACAGATTTAGGAAAGCTGATTCCCCATAATTTTTATATTCCACATTTTGAAATATTTTTTTATGTGGGGGTCCTGAACCCATTTGATATTTGGGTACTCTACTCAATCAATCAATTAAATTCATTTATAAGGCACTTTTTACATCAGCAGTTTTTTACAACTCATCCAGCCTGAAACGTTTCATTATACGCTCAAAGTCAGGGCGGCAGGGTACCTTAGTAGGTAATGCATTTCACCAACCGAAAGGCTGCCGGTTTGAATTGCAGATTGAAAAACAGTAACAAAAGAGCTCAGTGCCTGTCTGCCTGCTTTATATATCAAGCTAAAGCCACGTGGGGGATGAAATTTACTTTTTCGCGTTAACAGCTACAGCAAATAAAATAATTTACAAGCCATTTGGATATTTTTACCGGCCATAATATACTTTCCAAAACAATGAGGGGAACAATCACAGACAAAGCTTAAGCACAGCAAAAAATTATCATTTGCTCCATAAACCTTGCACCACTAATAAATCAATCACAATCATTTTAAAGCCTTTTTTACACCAGCAGTTATCACCAACTGCTTTTACAGTCACACAGTCTGAAACCCCAAAGAGCAAGCAACAACAGTTAATTCACAGTGGAATAAGGGTATAACTCTCTAGTGGGATCCAAAATTTGGAAAAAAAACCTAGAGAGGAACCAGACTTTTTGGGGTGGCCAGTCCTCTTAAGTCTATGATGGGGGAAGATTTTAAGAGTGCCAATCCTTTTATAGATGTTTGATATTGTTAAAATAACACATGCACTTGTAACACACCACAAAGATGCACATTCATATTTTTCATAATGAGCAGCAGAAAAACACAATCTCATTAAATGACTTCAGCCCCTCTTTAAATACTTCAATTGGTAATAAATAAAAACAAGTACAGTATATGTCAGCTCGAGAACCAACACAGTGGACCACCAGGCTCCCTCCACTCTCCCCCATCCCCCAAAACTCCCAGCTCTTCTTCAAGTTTAGTTTCATACTGTTGAGTATTAACGGGAAGAGTCCTTCTCACTCTACCTCTCTGAAGGATGCCTTCCCGCTCCTACTGTGTTTACTACTCAGCAGTAGTCTGGGATTAGTTTCCTGGGCGGTAATGGGCTGGGCTGGGTGACAGCAGGCTCCGGCTGGGTAGAGCAGATGTTCCTTACCAGAGAGAATGAATGCCGCTCTCCTACCCTGTCTTAATGACACAAAGCCAAGCCGTTAGAAACTGACGCTCAATGAGTCAGCAGTTCCGTCTGAGCATCTTTGCAGTGGCCACCATGGGCGGCTGGACCGGATGCCACAGCCGCCCACACACATTTTGGGTTCTTTCAATCACACACCTTTTCCATGACTGGAGGTCCATGCTGCTCGTTAGGGACTAGTGGTTCTCATTAGAAGACTGCTAGGACATTGCAGATCAGTGTGCAATTGAGATAACGTCAACTTGCCTCCTAACCAGCGCAGCGATTAAAGGTCTGTTGCAACAATGTAACCCGGGTTAAATCCCCGGTCACGCCATACCAACGGTGGTCGGGAGTCCCATCAGACCAGCGCAAAATGACCTAGCACCATCGGGGGCAGGGGAGAGGTTAGCAGGTGTTGCCTATTCATGTTGAGTCTGCTAGTGTTTAGAAAGTATATAAGCTGAAAGCGGCTGTTAACCCGTGAAGCGTTCTCCTCCAAGCGCATGCGTGTCAGCTGTCATCCTGGTTGAGTGAGCAGTGTGATAAGAAGCCAACTGAAAAGAAGACAAGTTAGGTCATCTGTAAGGGGACAAATGTCCCAATTTTCGACTCTGCCGAGCCCGCAGGAAGTTACTGCATACGATAAGCCAAGGCGGTAGTAAGAAATTCAATTTGTCAGCCCTTCTAAGCTCTTTTTCCATGTTACGCCTCTGTCAGCCTTTCTAAGCTCTTGTCTCCACCTGTTTTGGTTTCAGTGTCTTAACCTGTTTATGTCTCTTCTCAGTCTGTGCCTGTGTTTGTTTTGAATGTCTTAACCTGTTTATGGCAGTTTTCAGTCTGTCCCTGTGTTTTGTTTCAATGTGCTCCTTTATGTGTTGTAGGAGTTATGTCTGCTCCCCAGTCCATCACTACCTGAGGTAATAATATTTATGGCGACGTGACAATCTACTGCATTTGACAGATGTACAGTACATCATATCATTGTGATCATCCTCATAGCGTTTGCCTGGATGAATCCAGATTGAAGAACAGTCGTACCCTACATTAGCGTCGATCATCTGATGGTTATAGTGGACCGTACCGGGTACTATTAGTCCTCTGACATAAACCTGTGGCACTGTTCAATTCACCTCATATTCTCTAGCTAAACTCTGTTCTCTGTGTTTTATTTCCAAGGCATGTCAGGGAGGGCCGATTGAACCCCAGCCAACACCACTACACTAGCTTTGAGTAAACATGATAGCGGCTTATGCTGCTATGCCTTTCTATGAAAGTTCATTCTGCTTTCGACAACGTCAATGAAGTACTGTTTGATGTTTCCATGTGATGAATGTACATGGCATAGGTAGACTACTGATATAGAAAGCATGTATACAACCAAACAAACACTGCCAGGGCAAATGCATGTCCGAGTGTTGTCTCTGTCTACAATGCTCGATCCATCCATAAAGGCTCTCTCTTTACCAGTTGTACTGAAGAGGGACCGAACCGCTTTGCTTTGAAGAAACCTCCATTGCACTTCCATACCGTGTATCATTCAGCATGTAGGGGTTTATGTCTTATCCTACGTGACGTTTCCGAATGCTCTTTTATTGCCCTCTTCAACTCTTTAAAACCACATATCGCTCATGCTGTTTAGGTGATTTCCCAGGCACCCTATTAAAGGTGATTCGCCCTGTCTGTCCACCCACAGTAAAGAGCAGCAGAAGTCATTGAAAATGATGTCAGTTTGGGAGCAACGCACCACCCAGCTGAGAAAACACAACATGCGGGCCAGCAGCGAGGCTCTGTACAGTGAACTGGACCCTGAGGACCGTCTCCGTATGTCTTCGGCTCTGCACATCCGCCCGGACATGAAGACCCACCTGGACCGGCCCCTAGTGATCGAGGCCCGCGACGGCCCGGCCGGCCGTCACAAACCCCGAACCCCCGAGGAGACGGAAACCCCCGGTGAGCCCCAGTCGCGCAGGCACCACCGCCACAAAGACAGACCGGCTGACGAGGCCAACGAGAGCGGGGATCCGGGCAAAGAGAGCAGACGCCACGTCCATCACAGTCGAAGCAAGGACCCCAACGGTACCCGGGGGAAAGAGGGGAAGGACGAGCGTTCCCGCAGCCGGGAGGGGGGCAGGAGGCACCACCGGCAGCCGTCGGCGGACGATGGAGGGGGAACGGGGGAGCGGGAGCACCGCCACCACCCCCACAGGCCGGCGCCGGAGGGCAACGGCACCGTCAACAGCGGAGGCAAGGGCGAGCGTAGGTCGCGCCACAAAGAAGGTCGATCAGGAGAGAGGTGCTCAAGAGGAGAGAACGGGGCCAACGGGGAGAGGAGGAGACACAAGACCCATGGTTCCAGGGGCCAGTCCACAGGGGAGGCAGAGGAGCAGAGTGAGAGGGAGAAGGGGAAGGACCACAGGTAAGACTGCCCCTGTCCCCGTCTCTCTCTATCTCTCTTACTTCTTAGATGACGTCTACATGAATGCCTTTGCTAACTAATGCAAATCCATTTGATACATGATTTTTGCCTTAATGAAAATGATATTAGTGACTTGTGCTCTATCGATAAACCATGGAACCAACCAAACTTCATTATTAACACATTTTCCTCAAGAGGCATTTCAAAACGGCAGAGTATAAAAACAGGGCAAATTGAAGTTGTGAAACAAAATTACCACTAGAGTGGTCATTTCATCTATTTTCCAGGGACCGATATGGGGAGTCTGAGGGTGACTCGCTTGCCATCAGCCCCCAGCAGGTTCCTGGAGGTTCCCGGTGGGGAACAGAGAGACCTGAGGACTCAGACAACCAGAGGAACATTACACTGACGGGACAGACTGCTGTCCACATCCCCCCTGTCACCATCACCTCCCCACCCAGAGAGACCACCCTTATCCCAAGTCAGTACCAAACATAACCTTAACCATTATCCCTAGTCAGTTCCATATAACCTGAACCCTTATCCCCAGTCAGTTCCAAAAATAACCCTAACCCTTATCCCCAGTCAGTACCAAACATAACCATACACCTTATCCCCAGTCAGTACCAAACATAACTTTAACCGTTATCCCCAGTCAGTACCAAACATAACCTTAAACATTATCCCCAGTCAGTTCCAAACATAACCTTAAACCTTATCCCCAGTCAGTTCCAAATATAACCTTAACCCTCATCCCAAGTCAGTACCAAACACAACCTTAAACCTTATCCCCAGTCAGTACCAAACATAACCTTACCCGTTATCCCCAGTCAGTTCCAAACATAACCTTAACCGTTATCCCCAGTCAGTTCCAAATATAACCTTAATCCTCATTCCAAGTCAGTACCAAACATATCCTTCACCCTCATCCCAAGTCAGTACTAAACATAACCTTTTTCCTGTGTCAGTATCAAACATAAACTTAACTCATATCCCCAGTCAGTACCATACCTAATACTAACCCTTTGTTTCTGTGTGATAGTGAACAGCATAGACTGTGAGACCATGCCTATGAATGAGGTGAAGAAGACCCTGGAGGATCTGACTCAGAGCGGACCCAGACCCATACTCCCCTACAGCTCCATGTTTGTGTTTGGCCAGACCAATGTGTGAGTTGGCCATCTGGACAACACTCCACTATACCAATGAATGCTGCAAAACCCATTCACATCACATGTACTCTGCCTTAAATGTAGCAAATCCATGATATTAACTCATGGTCCTACTTCTAATTCCATTAGCAAAGCTTGTGTTTCGTAAAAAGCCATTAAGTTGCCCTTTCACTCAAATGTCCCTCTCTGTACAATGCCTGTAAACCTTTTATTAAACAGCCAACAGAAGCTGCAGCCAGCCACTGTAATAGCCTGAATAACTCTATTTCTCTCTGTCACTCTTTCTATATCTCTGTCTGTATTGTCCTCGGTCTTCTCTCTCTGTCTTTCTCTCCCTGTCTCACTCTCTGTGCCTCTGTATCTTCCTCTGTCTTCTTTTTCTGCCCTTTTCTCTCTATCCATATTTCTAGGGTGCGTCGTCTATGTCACTATATTGTAAGTCTGCGGTACTTTGAGATGTGTATCCTGGTAGTGATATCCATGAGTAGCATTGCATTGGCTGCAGAGGACCCTGTCCAGGCCAACGCTCCACGCAATAATGTGAGTCCACACCCAAACACACAAACTTCTGTATTTAAAACGTACCCTAAACCCCTCACTCTAACCCTAGACTTAAGCCCCTACCACAAACACTAAACCTGACCCTAACTCTAACCCTGACACAAATTGGATATTTTTTAAACCATAAGCCTGCAGAATTCTGTGGTAGCTATGCTGGTTGAGGGTGCCTTGAATTCTAAATGGATCACAAACAGTGTCACCAGCAAATAACCCCCACACCATTATACCTCCTCCTCCATGTTTCACGGTGGGAACCACATACAGTGGGGAGAACAAGTATTTGATACACTGCTGATTTTGCAGGTTTTCCTACTTACAAAGCATGTAGAGGTCTGCAATTTTTATCATAGGTACAATTCAACTGTGAGAGATAGAATCTAAAACAAAAATACAGAAAATCACATTGTATGATATTTAAATAATTAATTTGCATTTTATTGCATGACATAGGAATTTTGCCCAGTCTTCCATACAGACCTTTACCAGATCCTTCAGGTCCTTCAGGTTTCAGGGCTGTCACTGGGCAATACGGATCTTTTGGAGCTCCCTCCAAAGATGTTCGATTGGGTTCAGGTCTGGAGACTGGCTAGGCAACTCCAGGACTTTGAGATGCTTCTTACAGAGCCACTCCTTAGTTGCCCTGGCTGTGTGTTTCGGGTCCTTGTCATCCTGGAAGACCCAGCCACGACCCATCTTCAATGCTCATACTGAGAGAAGGAGGTTGTTGGCCAAGATCTCGCAATACATGGCCCCATCTATCCTCCCTTCAATACGGTGCAGTCGTCCTGTCCCCTTTGCAGAAAAGCATCCCCAAAGAATGATTTTGCCTCCATGCTTCACGGTTGGGATGGTGTTCTTGGGGTTGTACTCATCCTTCTTCCTCCAAACACGGCGAGTGGAGTTTAGACCAAACATTATTTGTCTCATCAGACTACAGGAACTTTTCCCATTTCACAAACTTCAGAAAGGCCTGTACATGCGCTGGCTTGAGCAGGGGAACATTGTGTGCGCTACAGGATTTTATTCCTGTGGTTCCAGGTTTCTCCAGGTCATTGACCAGGTCCTGCCGTGTAGTTCTGGGCTGATCCCTCACCTTCCTCATGATCATTAATGCCCCACAAGGTGAGATCTTGTATGGAGCCCCAGACCGAGGGAGATTGAACGTCATCTTGAACTTCTTCCATTTTCTAATAATTGTGCCAACAGTTGCCTTCTCACCAAGCTGCTTGCCTATTGTCCTGTAGCCCATCCCAGCCTTGTGCAGGTCTACAATTTTATTCCTGATGTCCTTACACAGCTCTCTGGTCTTAGCCATTGTGGAGAGGTTGGAGTCTGTTTGATTGAGTGTGTGGACAAGTGTCTTTTAACAGGTAACAAGTTCAAACAGTTGCAGTTAACACAGGTAATGAGTGGAGAACAGGAGGGCTTCTTAAAGAAAAACTAACAGTTCTGTGAAAGCCGGAATTCTTATTGGTTGGTAGGTGATCAAATACTTATGTCATGCAATAAAATACAAATTAATTATTTAAAAATGATACAATGTGGTTTTCTGGATTTTTGTTTTAGATTCTGTCTCTCACAGATGAAGTGTACCTATGGTAAAAATGACAGACCTCTACATGCTTTGTAGGTAGGAAAACCTGCAAAATCAGCAGTGATTCAAATACTTGTTCTCCCCATTGTATGCAGATATTATCTGTTCACCCAGTCTGCATCTCAGAAAGACGCAGCAGTTGGAACCGGTTGGGCTGTAATCTGAGGTGCAGTATATTGCAAAATGTTTAGGCTGGTAACTCTAATGAACTTGTCTGCAGCAGAAGTAACTCTGGGTCTTCTTTTACTGTGGAGGTCCACATGAGAGCCAGTTGCAGGTGACTACCTTATCATAGCTCTCGATGTTTTTTTATGGTGACTGCACTTTACCAGTTCTTGACATTTACCATACTGACTGACCTTCATGTCTTTAAGTAACAATAGACTGTTGTTTCTCTTTGCACATTAGGGCTGTTCTTGCCATGATATGGACTACTACAGTACAGACATAACAAGGGGAATTCTGTATAAAACCCCACCCTTGTCACAACACAACTAATTGTCTCAAATGCATTAATTCCCAAAAAATATATATATTAAAGATTTGCAACCTTTTAATTTCAATTACCTATGAGAAAATGCAAAATTACCTGAGAGAGAATGCAAACTGTGTGCAAAGCTGTCTTGGAAGAATCTACAAAATGAAATGTATTGTTATCTGTTTAAAACATGTTTCGTTCCTAAATTATTCAATGTGTTAATTCATAGTTTTCATGTCTTCACACTTATTCTACAATGTGGGAAATATTCAAACTAAAAAAATACCATTGAATGAGTAGGTGTTTCCAAACTTTTGACTGGTACTGTAAATGATCAGGAAGGAGGAAGCCTCTGCACTCAAAAAAGCATATGATGACATGACTAACATTTGCCAGACAACACCTAAGTAAACACCGAACTACAGGAAGAATTTGCTCTCGACGGATAAATCAAAGGTGGAGTTGTTTGTTCGCAATGCCAGTCTTTGAAAACAAAACAAAGCCTTTAAACAGAAGAGCCTCATACCAACCGTAAAGTGTGGAGGCATTGGCATTGTGAATCATTAGAGCGTGGCCAACTAACTATCATTGAGTCCACCAAGAATTCTCTGGTACAATATGATATTCATGAAGAGAATCTGACACCAACTGCCAAAAATATGAAGCTGAACTAAACATGTCTCCTGCAACAGGAAAATCATCTAAAAAACCCAAGCAAAGATACAACAGAATAGTTCCTAAAGAAGAAACGGGGGGTTATGGAATGGCAGAGTCAAAGTTCAGATAGGGTATAATCCTTCAGTATTATTAGTTAAATTATGTCATCTTTATCAGTCAGTGTTGAATTGAAAATTACATACCCATATGCCCAAATATGTTAAAAAAGAGAGCTTTCCAATTGTGCAGTTACATTTTCACATTAATGTAGAGTGAGGGAAAAAAGTATTTGATCCCCTGCAAATTGTGTATGTTTGCACACTGACAAAGAAATGATCAGTCTATTCTTTTAATGGTCGGTTTATTTGAACAGTGAGAGACTGAGTAACATCACAACAATCCAGAAGAACACATGTCAGAAATGTTATAAATTGATTTGCCTAGAGTTATCAATTTATAATAAGGGAAATAAGTATTTGATCCCCTCTCAATCAGAAACATTTCTGGCTCCCAGGTGTCTTTTATACGGGTAACAAGATGAGATTAGGAGCACACTCTTAAAGGGAGTGCTACTAATCTCAGCTTGTTACCTATATAAAAGACACCTGTCCACTGAAGCAATAAATCTATCAGATTCCAAACTCTCCACTATGGCAAAAACCAAAGAGCTGTCCACCGATGTCAGGGACAAGATAGTAGACCTACACAAGGCTGGAATGGGCTATAAGACCATCGCCAAGCAGTTTGGTGAGAAGGTGACAACAGTTTGTGTGATGAATCGCAAATGGAAGAAACACAAAAGAACTGTCACTCTCCCTCGTTCTGGGGCTCCATGCAAGATCTCACCATGTGGAGTTGCAATGATCATGAGAACGGTGAGGAATCAGCCCAGAACTACATGGGAGGATATTGTCAATTATCTCAAGGCAGCTGGGACCATAGTCATCAAGAAAACAATTGGTAACACTACACCGTGAAGGACTGAAATACAGCAGCGCCTGCAAGGTCCCTGTGATTGTCAACAAGGGTTTTACCACCAAGTACTAATTCATGTTTTGCAGATGGGTCTAATACTTATTTCCCTCATTAAAATGTGAATAAATTCATAACATTTTTGACATGCATCTATTCTGTCTCTCACTGTGCAAATTAACCTACCATTACAATTATAGACTGATCATTTCTTTTTCAATGGGCAAACGTACAATATCAGCAAGGGATTTAATACTTTTTCCCTCACTGTAAACCTAACCTAGCCCTAAACATGACCCTAAACACAATCCCTAAACCGGAAATGTACTTTGACAATAATGTCTCAATATTTCAGGTATAGCAATGGACATCCCATCAGTCTTGCAGACAAAGTCAGTCCAACTACAGTACATTAGATTCTATAACTAATGACAAGATCAAGCACCTGTTCAGATGAACTTGAGGAATAGCATTTCCTCTTGATTGTGTTTTCATGAATGAACTTTTTCCTGTTCAGGTGCTCAAGTATCTGGACTATGTATTTACGGGAGTTTTTACATTTGAGATGGTGATTAAGGTAAGAATGTTTGAAGCATTTTATACTACATTATATGGACTGAATAAATGTACTGTAGCATATTTTCAGATTTTCATTCGGTTATGTCTGTTTTTGTGTTGGCTTCTGTGTTTATTGAAATCTATTACTAAATAAGTATACTTTGTGTGTTGTAACACTATTAGCTGTTGTCCCATCTTCATCGTGTTTTAACCATCTGACCTTGATTTCTGATCGATCCAGATGGTTGATCTGGGCCTCCTGCTCCATCCTGGTTCTTACTTCCGAGATCTCTGGAATATTCTGGACTTTATTGTGGTCAGTGGAGCGCTGGTGGCATTTGCATTTTCGTAAGTTGTATATTTTCTTACTAATGATTATGAATTCATAAAATGAAACACTTGCACAAATTACATTTGTACTGTTAAACTGCACTTTCCCAGAAACCTGGTTGTCAAATGTGTCAGTATTGGTGGAATATGATTGCACAGACTGAATACAATCATTATAATTATACTCCAAAAGTCAAGTTATGTTTATTTCCATTAATTAAGGTCTAATCTGCATGTTGGTGATAAAACAAGTTATAATGTGTTTTGGGGTTGATGCTAAAACCCCTAAAACAACATCAGAGCCCAGACCACTTCATCTGTAATTGTGGCACTATTTTCTCATTTATAATACATTACTGTCCTACTTCACTTGGCGTTTTATGTGAAAACACTACGACTTTTTAGACACAAAAGATGGAATTATGATTTATTTTTAAATCATAATTGACAGCACAATTTATTTGATAAATGAATTGATAAATGAGTTATGTGTATTAATGGGACACTCCATCTACCAAATCTCACACAAACACAACAATGATGTAACATCAACCAGGCATAGACATTCTTTTCATTCAAAATATACAGCTCCGGAAAAAATTAAGAGACTACTGAAACAGAAGCGTTCAATTTGCAGTGGTTTCTAATTTTTAACCATTCTGTTCCTCACTCAAAATCTTTGGAATGGAGAAAAAGGTGTGGTGGTCTCGTATTTCTTTCCGGAGCTGTATATTCAACCACAGCTGAGTAACATTTGTTGAGATATGGCAGAATAAAAAAAATCATCTCACTACACTTGATGTCCCACTTATACTGAGAACACCCTTGCGTTCTTTTCTTGAATAAAAAATAAATAAATGACAATAAATGTTTAGTTTTTTTATCACAATTATTTGTCATCATGATATTCCTCACAGAAACGTAATTCAATGTCCCCCTGAAGGACGACATCTCTTACCCCAGGAATGCAAAATGTTGTTCTCGTTTATTAGCTGATGAAAAATCCGGTGTGGCAATAGAAGTTCACAAACCTTAAACTAAACGAACCTTCACAAAGTGTTTGTGGTGCTCGAGGCGTGTGCACAAGTCGTATGTGTTCTGTTGACTCAAAGTTCCTCTTCTGTTTTCCTGTCGCTCGGATCTCTTTAAGGAGCTTCATGGGGTAATGCTTTCTCTCTGTCTCTTTCTCTCTCTGTCTATATCTTTCTCTCACTCTGTCTAACTTTCTCTCTTATTGCCTGATCCTCTGTATGTGAGCTGACTTGGTCAATGCTCGGTCCTGCTCTGGGACACACTCACATATGTCTTCTCTTCATCTTTTCATAATCCACATTGTCTTCTCCCGCATTCATCTGCGCTACCGTAGATCCTCTGTCCTCCATAGTCCTCTCCACTCTACGGGGCATGTCCGCTCGGTGTGTTTGTTCTTCTGCTCTCTTAGGCCCTTGACAACATATTTACCAGGGTTGTACTAGAGGAATATGTCTATTGACAAATTATTTTATTACTTGGTATCAGCACATGTTTTGGTTACAAGTGGCTCTTCACATCATTCACATAAAAGTAATGTGACACCTTTTCTGTCAGCTAGCCTGGTGGTTGGAAACAAAATACAAATGTAACCAGGCATTACTTTTGTGGAATGTTGAATGCATTTATTTTGTTCAGAAGATTAGATTTCCCCCAACTTCACCAGATGGCTGCTTGGTCCAGCCCACCGCCTGTGACTCTAACATCAAATGTGCAAATTAAAAAATCGCCCCCTGAATAAGGCCTCCTACTTGCTGCAGGTTTGTTGTCAATCTTGGCTCATCCCTGTCAGGTTGGGAGTTGGGCTATGCAACAACAAAAAGATTTCAGTTCATAGAGCCCAATCCAGCTCGACACAGTTATCACACTAATCCTACCGTCACATCTCTGCATGGACCTTCGGAGTGCATTCAATCTGTCATGGTGTCATCAAGCAGTATCTGTTTTGGTGACTGCTCACTGACCATACGGTATCACCACCCCAAGACTACCCACCCCAATACCCATAGCCATGTTTGTTTACAACACTACCTCCATTATCCATCAGGCACCCTCCCACCGGTGCTCTGTTTAACAACAGCCGTGTTGATGTTGATGGATGGACATTATTTCACCTGCATGTCTCGGTCCTCCTTCTGCCTGTCATCTCCATATGATCCACTGCCTCGTCGTGAATGATTCGTGCTGCCACTGTGATGAGTCAACCGCCGTGGTGCACGTTCGGGGGGGGACCCGTCTGGCTCAGTGTTTTGCCGCCGCTGCGCTGGAGCCGTCGCAAGACATCCATCTTGCGGCTGCTGAACACTGGGAGGCCGGGGGTGGGCGTTAAAAGCCACGCGGATGTTTCAGGGCACTTTACGGGAGGAGGTTAGCGCGCCGCGACATGCTCGAACCGCCCGGCAGCAACGTGTCATCGCTTTCCGTTGCTTCCTCCTGTCAGGTGTCCTCTGTCTGTTAGATATCTGCTGGTACATGAGAGACAGATGATTACCAACGCAGTCAGTCCGAACACATGGCAGGAGTTTCCTTTAGTCTGTTTTCTGAGACCTTTTGCAACCCAGTAATCCTAGACGAAGTCTGCTAATGGAATGCATTACCATTTCCTGCCACTTTTACCATAGTCTGTGCTACTGACAAAGGAGTAAGACAGCAAAGGATTAGCGTTTACATTTCATATTACAGGCCTGTTATCATTTATAGTCGTCAGTTGTAGAGATTGTGCCTGTTTATGCAGACGTTTCTCTTTTTCGGGAAGCCGTCATAATTGTGCTCTGTGCCTTGTGTTTTTTTTGTTTTGTTTTATATTGGACTGTTTTCCCCATCAGACCGCCACAAGGTGTGCCAAGGTGGGGAACCCCCTCTTCCCCTCTACCTCTCCGCCCCTCTTTCTTCTGCTTAGGCCAGGATCATGTGTCTAAACCTTTTAAAGTAAAGGGATTCCTTTACACAACGGGAGCCTTTGCCAATTCTGATAGCTTTCAATAAATACCTCTCTTTCTTTCTCATTCCCCAATACGCCTGGAAATGGAGACCCGGGTAAAGCTTCATCGTATTTCATCACACTCTTTTACACCCAAAACAAATAGCATCAGCTGATCTCAACACACATTCGTGTTTATTGTGTTCACTGTTGACTCTAGGTGACCCTCCAGAGCCCTGTCAGTGCAGCATTAATTAAACAACACGGTCTGTTCCAGACGGTTGGAGAGAGAGTCCAAGACCGCCATTAGAGTTGAAGTTAAAAATAGCCAGCGATGAAAGTAAATGGAGGTTATTTCGGGTGACAGTTTTCGTCCTCCTCCCAGGTAGATGAAGGAGGGTGCAGATCTGCCAGCTGTATGGGAGAAAGATGTCCTCATGGAGTATTTAACCGCCTTGCCTTCTGTTCCTCCCTAAAAGCTCTTCCGCCAACCAACCCCTGTAGACAACCCAACAAGTCCCATTTTCTCCGTTCCGCCAAAGCCCGTCAGGAGTTCATTGAAAGCTATCAGAATGTCATGTGTGGTTTTAAACGTGTGGGTAAATGTGTGACTGTCGTGTGATCTCAAACCACAGGCCCTACTTACTGTATGAGCATGCTGGACTCGTGTGCATCGGAGCATGGACGTTGCATGCTGCTGTGTTAGAGCGGAGCTGTAGCCGATTCTCCGGGAGGGAGGAACCACACGGAAATATCATATGGCCATGTCGCGTTGTGGGAATACCAGTTATATTTACCGGACATCTTTTATTCCCAGTTGGATGGGAAGGGGTGTGTTTGTGTGTGTGCGTTCTCGTCCACGGCGTTGGATTTAGTTGTGTGCGTGTGTGATGTCATCTGAGGTCTTGAGGGAGGATATGGGAAGCGTAGAGGGACTATGTGATGGGATGGCAGATTGGTAGGTCCCTCTTGTCCTTTGTTTCTCCTTCTTGTGTTGTTGGTGTCACATTTTTCACAATCGCAGAGACTTTGATATCTACAGAGAGCTTTTTAGCTACAGGTGATCAGAAACAGGTTACATCCAGCTAGTGCTTTGGCAGTGGTACTTTGATGACAGATGACAGTCTCCAAAGTGTTGAGATGAGAGAGAGTGACATAGCTGTTTGGTCATTTTAACAAAATGTTAACTGCAATGTATTTACACTTTAGGCACTTTTATGACATGCAGACATCTCATGTGCCACCAACCAGAATATTTAGCGTAAATACTTCATGTTTACTGTACCATTCTGTGCATTGACACAGGATTTTACATAGCATGCAGTATTTTATTTTCATCTTTCATTTGGAGATGCCAGCGTTGTGAGGGGCTGATCTATTGCTACTCTCACTGATCCCCGATGTGCTGATTCATCAAGCACACTTCTGGGTCTTTGGAGAACACTGATGTACATGTAAGCCTGAAGATATTCTGCTCCAAAGACTTGGTATTGTGTCCCAGGAAGCCTGTAAAATCAGTCTTACCAGTCAACATCCTTACGGTACACCTTTCATCTTCCCCAGTCATCTGTCAGTCTGGCCTGCCCGGTTTAAAGCCTTTATGCTACGTGTGACAACAGTTTAGTACCACAGTTTGAGACATTCTATGAAAATCGTTTGCACAATATATAGAGTGAACTTCATGATTGGGTTCTAGAGTTATTTGCATGAAGAAAAATGTGTTGCGATGCGTCTGAGGTGTATTTTTGGGGGAGATTACTACTTTATCTGCATGCTGTCAATCCAGAAAGTTGCTCATGTAATCCTGGATTACATGCCATTGGAATGATTTGGAGAGGCATGAGCCTGTGTGAGATTACCATTCTCAGTAGGAGCTCTGTGCTTGGTTGTCACAAACAATTCCCTGGACCAAGGTAGCTACAGCTTTGACAATTTTCCCATTGTATTTTTTGATCACAGATCAGTATGTATGTGTTATAGATGGAAAAGTGAGTGTACTACAAGGATGGGTGTATTCTGTACCAACCCTTCTCCTAACTTCATTTGCTTGATTAGAATTAATATTTTCATGTTTTGCTAAAACCGCTAGAGAGTTTTTTCTTAAATACCGCCTGTTTATTAGTCACAATCCTAACAAACCGTTAAGAAGCTGAAGTGTTTTTCAGAAAAACTCTTGGATCGCTTGTTTTACCGGATTATGAAGTGCTGTCTCACAGTCACCTCTCAGGTTTTTGGTCTAACTTGGTGTGTTTCTTGTGCAGAGGGTCCAAAGGAAAGGACATCAGCACCATCAAATCCCTCAGAGTTCTGCGAGTTTTGCGGCCTCTCAAGACCATCAAGCGCCTACCCAAGTTGAAGGTACGCTACAGGAGTTTAGCCTGACCCCATGCTACGGGAGTTTAGCCTGACCCCATGCTAC
>JACXGJ010002472.1:25337-39907 GCA_016801105.1 Esox niger | reverse complement strand
TGGATTTACTGGTTGATGTCATCAGAAGTCATCAGTGTGTACTTGTCTGTGTTTGTGTGTCTGTCTGTGTGTGTGTGTGTGTGTGTTTATATGTGTGTGTCCTCTCTCAGGCTGTGTTTGACTGTGTCGTCAACTCCCTGAAGAACGTGCTCAACATCCTCATTGTCTACATCCTCTTCATGTTCATCTTTGCTGTCATCGCTGTGCAGCTGTTCAAAGGAAAGTTCTTCTACTGCACAGACGAGTCCAAGGGACTGGAGAAGGACTGCAGGTAGGTGTACGGTACACTGACCGGGCCTGGCATTGGAAGAAGGGATGTTTTACATGAAAAGGGAGTGGGCATATGAGAAAGGCACCAAGGCACTGGCATCAAACACTTTGGCCAAGCCATGGAACGATGCTACTGGCTCTGTGGAGGGCTCCCCCTGCAGGCCAGCAGTGGTGGTACAGCCAGGGTTTAGTATTTTATTAGGATCTCCATTAGCTGTTGCTAAGGCACCAGCTACTCTTCCTAAGGTCCACACAGATTTCCCATTCTGGGCCCGCTTCCATTCTGGGCCCTGGCTTGCAGCTGCTAATGTCACTATGCCAATGTACAATTATCCCATCCCATAGAGAGCTCTGCGACCCAGTTCTGCTTTGAAGATAATTGCATTAATTATGTGTCCTTTGTTTGTGTATCATATTGATTTGTCACTTGGACAGTGTTTTGTCAATGTAATCAGAGTCGTGTGAGTGAGTATTTGCATGGCAGTATCTCTCTCTCTCTCCCCAAAACAGAGGTAATTTTCTGGACTACTACAAGGATGAAGTGGCAGCCCAGCCACGGGAGTGGAAGAAGTATGAGTTCCACTATGACAACGTGCTGTGGGCTTTTCTCACTCTCTTCACGGTGTCCACTGGAGAAGGCTGGCCCACGTAAGTCCACTTCCCATGACTCCCTTTGAAACAGTGTCGATTTTAGGTCTCTTTTCGAATGGTTCTCAGGCGGGACACTGTGCTCTATAGAGTAAGAGCTCTGTAGACTGACTGAATGCTGGCTAGACAGACAGGTGGAGGGCGGGACATATGGACAGACAGACAGACGGAGAGACAGCCCCACAGGCAGGCAGACAGAACCACTGACAGGATAGAGCTGTACATAGTAGAACAGAGTAGACCCGTGGATGTAAAACCGACTTTACATCTCAGGAAACTACATTCGTATGGAGCTGTTCTGTAAACTGAGACATATTTTTACAAATTACATTTACGAATAAGGTTAATTTAGTGTTACAGTTAAGCATCACAGTAAAGGTCGTAGTGTTAGGCATTGCAGTGTTGAGGTTAGTGTTAGGTTACGGTTAAGGTTAGGAATCACAGTACTGATGTTAGGCTTAAGTTACGGTTAAGGTTAGGAATCACAGTACTAAGGTTAGGGTTAGGTTACGGTAAAGGTTAGGAATCACAGTACTGAGGTTAGGGTTAGGTTACGGTTAAGGTTAGGAATCACAGTACTGAGGTTATGGTTAGGTTACGGTTAAGGTTAGGCATTACAGTACTGAGCTTAGGGTTAGGTTACGGTAAAGATTAGGCATCACAGTACTGAGGTTAGGGTTAAGATGAAAGTTAAGGTTAGGCATCACAGTACTGAGGTTATGGTTAGGATGAAGGTTATGGTTAGGCCTCACAGTACTGAGGATAGGGTTAGGATGAATGTTAAGGGTAAAGTTACAAAAACATAAAACTCCTGTCTGAACAACATAATTCCCCCCCCAAAAAATGTCACCAATCGATGGAATCGAACTTGCAATAATTAGAGTGAAATGTTCAGAAAGGCACTCTATTTAAATATGAAAAACTTTACCTAACCTTGCAGCTGGGTTCCGATGGTAAAAAGCACTTCTCGTACACTCATACTGAAAGTAATTACAAGTCATTAAGGACCAATAGCACCACAATAGGTTGATATGTTGACATGCACATACTGAATGTAATAGCTTTTTCAAAAATAGAAAATAAAAGCACATAATTCCTGAGATGATGCATTGATTTGAGTAGAACCAAGTAGAACTGAGTAGACCAGTATATGTGAATGAGTAGATGATGCAGAGATACAATTTCTCATGAAATGTGACAAAAACACCTCCATAAGAGATAAAAGAAATGGACAAGAGAACTAAATTTAAAACAATTATTGGAGAGGGACCTACAGCAAATATTTCAGCCACATTTGTGCACATTTGTCATACCCTGGGGAACAATGAGCCACCCCGCACACACAAAACACAAATACACAAGAATCATACACATAAAACATAAACTTAGATATAAAACCACACATACATATAAGTACATTCTAAATTGTATTTATTTTAAACATTATTTTCTTATTACCTTGTAATATGCTTTGGCAACATTGTTCAAAATTGTAACTTTCATGCCAATATATCCCATTGAATTGAATAGAACAGAAAGTAAAACAGTAGATGTAGACCAGAGAGTCAAACAGACTAAACGTGTAGACTAGCCTACCCTGGGGATTTGTTCTGAGGAAGTGCTGTGCTGCTCTCTGTAATTGTCTTTGATTTATATTGTATTTAAGAAAAGTGCACACTGCGCATCCTTATCGGGTCAGCACACCAGAGAGTGTCGTCTGTGCAATTTCCGGCCTGTCCATAATTTTCCTTATTCCGGCTCCTCTTTTCCTCCTCAATGAAACCATTGAATTAGCAATGTTATTAAATAATCCAGTGGTGCATGATATGAAATAAGGATGGACTGGTGAGTCCTTTAGGTCAAGAGAGCAGTCCATTAAATACAACTAGCAGGCTCTCTTTGTCAGCTGCTTGTCCCCTTCCAACCCTGAGCTGAGGATAATTGACCCTTGTTTAAGCAACATTAATACATGTTTAACATTAATAGCATGCCTCTTTCATTTAGAATAAATTTTTTTTTAGAAACCGTGTCATCATTTCCATTTTGGTTCTAGTAATGATAGAGAGGAGTGGTACAATTTGTCTCTGAACCTTGTTCAGGTTCCGTAGTTTTAAATAATGACAGCATGGTGTCTCGGTTCCCCTCCAGGGTTCTGAAACATTCTGTGGATGCCACTTTCGAGGACCAGGGACCCAGTCCAGGCTACCGTATAGAGATCTCCATCTTCTACGTTGTCTACTTCGTGGTCTTCCCCTTCTTCTTCGTCAACATCTTCGTGGCCTTGATCATCATCACCTTCCAGGAGCAGGGGGACAAGGCCATGTCAGAGTGCAGCCTGGAGAAAAATGAGGTGCCGTACAGGCGAAATGATCATTCGAAGCAAAGCAGTAACTCTTCATATTATCAATGTGTCATCCCTCTAGCAGAGAGCGCCGCACGGCACCTAGCGGCTGAAAGAGTAATGGATTGACCACTGTTGATGATGATGATGATGATGATGATAATGAGGAGGAAATGGGTGCTGATTAGAATAGGGAACATTGAATGTAAGCGTTCATTGCTGTCTCATTCTGTTCAGAGGGCCTGCATTGACTTTGCCATCAACGCCAAGCCACTGACGCGTTACATGCCAGAGAATGTGCAGTCCTTCCAGTACCGAATGTGGAAGTTTGTGGTGTCGCCCCCATTCGAGTATTCCATTATGATCATGATCGCGCTCAACACTGTGGTCCTCATGATGAAGGTTAGTAACGTCCGTCTTAGTCATGCGAAAGTGCGTCCAGACACAACTAGGTCATTTAATGCGCCGGTCTTTGTATTTCATCACGTTGTCCCGAAATTCTGAAGAGGTATGTGCTCATAAAGTAACTGTCTCTCTCTCTGTTTCTTTTGGTCTCTCTTTGTCTGTCTGTCTGTCTGTCTGTGTCTATTTATGACTGTTTCTGTTTCTCCCTGTCTGTTTCTATTTGTCGATTTCTGTCTGTTTTTCTGGGGATGTCTGTCTATTTTTGCCGATTTCTGTCTCTCTTTGGCTGTTTCTCTTCAACAGTTCCATGGAGCTCCCGACTTTTATGAAGCCATGTTAAAGCACTTCAACATCGTCTTCACTGCCCTGTTTTCTCTGGAGTGCATTCTGAAGATCATCGCCTTCGGTCCACTGGTGAGTGTGCTGTAATCCTTTCTGTGAATCTGGCATCAGCATGGCAGAGCTAGTCAATGATTTGATACTTATTAAGTTCATGCCTTAAGTAAGTGACATTAAAGTTACATTAAATCCCTCTTTCCAGAACTACCTGAAGGATGCCTGGAACGTGTTTGACTTTGTGACAGTGCTGGGAAGTATAACTGACATCTTGGTCACAGAGATCAATGTAAGCTAAGAGATCACGCCGCAAAAACCGTGCTCTCTCCACTTCCCTCTACCTATATAGCAATACTGCAACTGCTAATGAGGCAAAGTAGAGAGGTTGACAAGCAGAGACCTATAGGCTGTAGACATTCTATGGTGTGTGTACAGAGTGGCCGTTGTACAGGCTCCACCCTGCAGTGCTAAATAGAAGGGATGGGTAGGGAGTCGTATTCCAACACATTTGCTTCGTCACTGATGTCTGCTGTGTTATCCAATTACGCCTTTGCGTTATCATTTCTAGTATCTTTCAGTATCTGTAGCTGTTCAGCATCCCTCAGTATTTGTAGCTGTTCAGCATTCTTCTGTATTTGTAGCTATTCAGTATTCTTCAGTATTTGTTGCTTTTCAGTATTTGTAGCTGTTCAGTATTGTTCAGTATTTGTAGCTGTTCAGTATCGTTCAGTATTTGTAGCTGCTCAGTATCTAAGTGTATTTAAGTGTTTTTTTAGCTTTTATGGGCTTTCTATTCTATATGTCATCAGTGTTTCTCTTCTGGCTTTGCCTTGTTCCTCCACTCTACCCCACTCTCTCTCCCACTGTGTTTCTCTCTCCCGCTATATCTCTCTCTCGACCACTATGTGTCTTTCTCCCTCTTTCTGCCCCTCTCTTTCTGCATTGTCCTGTTGTTGATTGTCGTCACTGATGTGCCCACCATCTGCTACGGCTAAACTGCTCTTACAGACTACGGTGAGTGACTACCCTCCTGTCTCTTCTTCTTTGGGCACTACACAGCAGGGGTCGGCATTTAGGTTTTGGCTCACACCCATTTAAATTTGCGCTAATAGTTGCCGGACCAGAAAATAATTGCAACTTTGATCAAAAGCATTACAATACAATAGATTGTATATAGAGCCCAGTGCAAGACTATCAGTTTCTCATTGTTTACTATTCATATGTATTTGTTTGAGTAAACTTTTTTTATTCAAGAAACTACTGACAACATTACTACTGACAACATTACTCCCAAATTCCAATAAAAAAGATTGTCATTTAGAGTATTTATTTGTAGAAAATAACAACTGGTCAAAATTACCCCCAAAATAAGCATTGTTTTCAGAACTCAAATAATGCAAAGAAAACAAATGTATATTCATTTTTCAACAACAAAATATTAAAGAGTTCAGAAATCAATATTTGGTGGAATAACCCAGATTTTTTATTACAGCTATCTTGAGTCTTGGCATGCTTTCTATCACTCTGTCACACTGCTGTTGGGTGATTTTATACCACTCTTGGCACATAAATTCATGTAGCTCGGCTTTGTTTGATGGCTAGTGACCATCAAATTCCTTCCTCTTGATCAAATTCCAGTGGTTTTCAATGGGGTTCAGGTCTGGAGATTGGGCTGGCAATGACAGGGTCTAGATCTGGTGGTTCTCCATCCACACCTTGATGGACCAGGCTGTGTGGCATGGAGCATTATCCTGCTGGAAAAAAACTATTCTCAGAGTTGGGGAACATTGTCAGAGCAAAAGGAATCAGGGGTTCTTCCAGGATAACCTAGTACTTGGCTTAATTCATGCATCCTTCACAAAGACAAATCTGCCCGATTCCAGGCTTGCTGAAGCATCCCCAGATCATCACCCATCTTCCACCAAATGTCACAGTGGATGCGAGACACTGTGGCTTGTAGGCCTCTCCCGATCTCTGTCCAACCATTAGATGACCAGGTGTTGGGCAAAGCTGAAAATTCTACTCGCAGGAGAATATGACCTTACTGGGGGACCAGGAGAGCAGGAGCCAGCGGAGTGTCAGGAGCCGGAGCAGGGAGTGGACCAGGAGCCAGAGCGGCACCGGCTCCTCGGTTGCCCCCTGTGGCTCAGGCCCTCTCAGAGGGACCCTTACATTTGGGGCAGACTCTGGGGAGCACCAGGTCACATAGTCGGGACTGGGGCGGCGGCAGGCCTCGGAGCAGGGAGTGGGGTACGCCGGATTGCCAGTTGATTGCCTGTCCATTCCACACAGGCCCAGGCAGCCCACTGACTTCGGCGCCGTCGCCGTGGCTTTTGTTGGGCAAGGCGCTGGGGTGTCCACGAAGGTGGCCAGTACTCCGGGGGTGACTGTAAGGGTACACCTCCTCAGAGGCCATTTAAGGAGGTCCCCTACTCTCCACCTCTGCCTCCATTGTATGCGGTCGATCATTCTGTAACGTTTTTAAGGAGATGGAGGCAAACGCGGAGTCGACAACGGAGCTTTTAATATACATAGAAAGAATGCAAACCTGAGTGCCGTGCACTGGGATACACAAGTAGCCCAAACACTGGACCATGGAACGTCACAGTGACAACACAAAATGACCAACAAGGAAGGGGAGGAAATGCCAGAACTAAATATACACACTAACAAGGAGAACAGAAACAGGTTGAGGCTAAACACGGGTGAAAGGAATAAACCGATTAACTGAAACAAGATAAGGAAAGGCCAAACAAGGACATGACAAACCAAGGGCACATAGAAAACACGGATCGGAACGGTCCTGTCCGGCTGGGACCATCCCGATTCCAAGAGGATAGTGATGACCAAAGCAGTGGTTTTTATACTTTTCCTCGTTAAATACGATTTTTTTCAGGTAATCACCTTATCAGTACCTCATTAAGTAAAATGAGGTGTGACTGTGTTGTAATTTAACAGACACTGGAATGGAATAACTGCCATACATGTAGAGATACTGATTTATGAAAAATTAAGAGTGGTCTCTTAATTTTTTCCTAAGCTGTGTATATAATATATGTTTATATGTTTGGTGTACATATCTGATCAGTGTATGATCAGTAAAATAACACAAAAAATCTGTTTACATTGATTAAGGGCTTTTTTACATTTGTTTTATGTCTATTTCTTCATGCGTTGAATTGAGAAAACACACACGTTCCCTGGGAAGGGCTTCTTTCAAAGTGGCCTGGGTTTAAATATCGTCCCTTTTCTTTAGAAAGTGAACAGCGTATATAGAAGCAGCAGTATTGTTTTTTGTCTCCTCCAATGCAGGAGGTCATAACTCAGCCTCAGAATCACAGGTGGCCAGGGGGCGTCTTAATCAGGGGAGGACAGGCTCAGGGTGATGTCTGGAGCAGAATGAACGGAACGATGTCAGACACGCTGTACACATAGTTTTGGTTTACTCGTCACCATTCCGTTTACTCCATTCTAGACATTATTTTCAGCTGTCTCACCTGCCTCCTGTACTCAGGATAGAAGAAAAAGAGCAAAGTCATCCCCATATGGTTTGGAGTTGGGTCTCACAGGGATTTGGAAAAATGTATTTCTTGCCTAAGGCGTCATGGAACTGAGTATTGATATAAGACGCTATTGGAACCTTTGGATTTTGATCCTTTATGTATTCATATTAATATCTAAAATATAACAGTAGGTAGTCTAAAAAAGACTATGGCATTCCTACATAATAACCGTTCAGTTGCAGCCCTGGTTTTAACTCTTCATGGTCACAGAAAGGTTTAGCGTGTGGATCGATAAGTGGTGTCTGTCTAAGTTAGGCCTTCCTTTTATTTCTTATATCTATCTAATGTTGAAATGAGGCTAACTTACTAGCCTTAATCACCATTCACTGTCCACCTCTGTTTTGACTATTCAACAGCCACTTATTTACGTTTCTCCAGTAACATTATAAAGCTGTTTCTCTTATTATTTGACTGTCTCCTACCCGCCTTCTCAAAAAACGTTACATTTACCTTTTTTATGGTTAACTTAACATAATTGACGGATAATTTGACATCACAGCTCCCAAATGGTTATTTTTCATTTATATTCAGAATTGACATGTGGGGGGGCTGCCTGTTGCTGACCCCTGCTATACAGCAGTGTCTGAAAAGCTCCGTATCCGTAACGCTTGGCCTTCGTTAGCGAGCTGAACCTGCACCAACCAAATCCTGTTGTTCTGTCCGCATCACTGTCGTACGTCGCGGTTTTGGACTCGTTTCTGAAAAGCCTCCGTTGATGCTGACCATGTTCTCATCCCTCGTCCCCGACAGGACCGGCTTTTGAACCTGAGTTTCCTGAGGCTGTTTAGAGCAGCTCGTCTTATCAAGCTATTGCGGCAGGGCTACACCATCCGCATCCTCCTATGGACCTTCGTACAGTCCTTCAAGGTGTGCACGCACACACACACACACGCACACACACACACACACACACACACACACACACAACACACACTTCACCTGCAGCCATGTCACTCGTAGTCCAACCAAACCTCCACCCTCAGGCAGTATCGAGCTGTTTAATGACATGAATGACACTCTCCTTTCAGGCCCTACCCTATGTTTGCCTTCTGATAGCGATGCTGTTCTTCATCTACGCCATCATAGGCATGCAGGTAAGCTGTTCTTTCCACGGAAACTCCACCTCACATAGACTTTGGCGAGCGTGTTCCCTAACTGTGTTTAAACGGAAATGAAAATGGAGTGACCGTTTATTTTTATTGAATGATAACCAGACCAAAAAGTCTACCAATGCAGAAACTGTCCTGATCTGTGAGGTGTCGTTGTTTCATCCTTCCCGTTTCAGGTGTTTGGAAACATCGAGCTAAACGAGGACACTGCCATCACTCACCACAACAACTTCCGCACTTTTCTCCAGGCTCTCATGCTGCTGTTCAGGTACCCTTTCCTTAGTCTCTCCTTCGTTATTAACATCGACCTCTCGGTCTCATCCTCTCCTCCCATATCTGTGGTTTAATGTTTTCTCTGGGGAGCTGATAATCGGTTCATGCGGCAGAGTGCTCTGTGTGTCTTACGCTGTGCAAGGCTCCAACACACCCAGGTTTTACAGCGTATTGTGATTTGCTCAGCCTGGAAAGGAATGAAAAATGGCATATCAGAGTCTTATGTATTCCTTTCCACTCTCCCACATCCTCCCAAATCCTCCCAGTCCAGATAATCTACTTTAAGATGATTGTGCTCTATTAGTCAAATTAACAAACTCCAAGAAACACGTGGATCATTTTAATAGCCAAGATATTTATTTTATTTAGACATCTAGGTTATTAAGTACAAGTTGTGTTTATAACAGTGGAGTTCAATGCTTCATCAAAATAAATACAGTAAAAGGATTAAAAAAATATCCCAACTCAAAACACAAAAGCATTTACCACACGCAGAGACATGTTTCTACTCCAGCAGTACAGAGTATTCCTTTCAAGGGTGCAAGTCATCAAGAGTGTTATCATTCTGGCATATTTAGTATTAACCTCTCCAGTATTTGTGTCCTATAATTAATAGTTTTCATGCTCCAGTTTCAAGTTTCTGCGGCATTTGCATTTTAACCCAACATTTATCTTTTGACCAAATGCAAGTTTCCTTTCATTTAAATATAATTTACATAGAGCTTCCTTCTGGAGGGGTCCAATTCAGTTATTCAAATAATTATAGAAATGGATAGAAATTAAATAAGCAACATAATTGACCACAACCTATGCTACCAACAGGTTGTGGGTGCTTTCCCTATATTAGATTCATTTAGGGGCATTTCGACACTGCCTGAAAATCTTGCATGGGACTTGCATCGAACAATATTTAATTGGAGATCTTGATCTTTTACTCTCCCATGTCAACAGGGATTTGCTTTGATAAAGCAAATCCATATTTGCAAATTGGAAGCTTTTCCAAAACAACTTATTTTGTAATCTGAAAAGTGACTGTTTTCCTGTGTGTCTGTCTGTCCATCAATCCTGGGTTGTCCAGGAGCGCCACAGGGGAGGCGTGGCACGAGATCATGCTGTCGTGTTTGAGTCGCAGAGCCTGCGACAAGAGGTCTGGCAACCTGGGGGAAGAGTGTGGGAGTGACTTCGCCTACTTCTACTTTGTCTCCTTTATCTTCCTCTGCTCTTTCCTGGTTAGTATGGATGCCATACAAAATAAATTAAAATAAACTCCCCAAAAAATTGTGTTTGTGTTGATGTGCATTCTGGTAATCATTGAAGGTGACGCAATGATCTGAAACATAAAGTAATGGTTTATTGCTGAAACAGAGTAATTGGTTATTGTTGAAACATAGAGTAATGGGTTATGGTTGAAACATGGAGTAATGGGTTATGGTTGAAACATAGAGGAAGACTTTGTGGTTGAATTATAGAGTAATGGGTTATGGTTGAAACATGGAGGAATAGTTTGTGGTTCAAACATAGAGGAATAGTTTGTGGTTGAAACATGGAGGAATAGTTTGTGGTTGAAACATGGAGTAATGGGTTATGGTTGAAACATAGAGGAATAGTTTGTGGTTGAAACATAGAGTAATGGGTTATGGTTGAAACATGGAGGAATAGTTTGTGGTTCAAACATAGAGGAATAGTTTGTGGTTGAAACATAGAGGAATAGTTTGTGGTTGAAACATAGAGGAATAGTTTGGGGTTGAAACATAGAGGAATAGTTTGGGGTTGAAATATAGAGTAAGGGGTAATGGTTGAAACATAGTCATGGTTTATGGTTGTGCAAAACAATTCATCATCATTCTGTGTCTTGTCCCATATGTTCTGGTGAAATGTCTCTTCCAGATGCTCAATCTGTTTGTGGCTGTCATCATGGATAACTTTGAGTACCTGACTCGAGACTCATCTATTCTGGGGCCTCATCATCTGGATGAGTTCATCCGTGTTTGGGCTGAGTACGATCCTGCTGCCTGGTATGTGTCCCCTCCCTCCCTCCCTCCATCTGGCTGGCTGGGGCTCCCGCTCTGTACCCAGTCAAAGTTGTAAAGATAGTATTACGCTGCCTGGATGGAGGGGACAGACCATAAGACTTTGTGACATGCTGAAACTCCCTTGTAGAGAGCATGGTATGGTAGCCACCCTCCTCGTATCCAGTCTGCCCATCTGATTACCATTTGTTCTATTGAAGCTGTCCTGAAGTTGTTGTTTCTATATCTGCTTGTTCTTTTTTGCAGCGGACGGATTCGCTATAACGATATGTACAACTTGTTACGTGTTATATCGCCCCCCCTTGGCTTAGGGAAGAACTGCCCTAATAGGGTAGCATACAAGGTTTGCAACACCAGAATATTTCCTCCACTAGGGTGCTTTGTGTACCTATGCCAAGAGATTTAACAGAATGGCTGTGCACCAATGACTGCCTACACACTAGCACCCGTCCTTCCAGACTGACTGGCTTTGGTTTATGATGCCGGACTGAAAACAAAGCTTTCAAAGCCATTTTATTCCCCAACTCGCTCACACATGGGAATCCCTATGCGATGCTTACTCCCTGTTGAGGTCGGTTGAGGTGTAATGTTACCATAAACACATTCTGGTCTGTACCGGGTCGTTTTCTGTCTACGTACAGTTAAGCTACGCCGCAGCTTAGTCCCAAATTGATCACAAGATTCGTCTCAAACACATTTGAATTGGATGAAAGCCATTATGAAGCTCAAGGTGTTTCGGGGGGTCCTAGAATCGAACGTTTTAAAGAGATGGCTTTCACTAATGCAGATTTCAAAACCGAGTCTGGCATTGAAACCTTTGTTTTCTCGCTCCCGGTGATCCCCATCTCCCCTCCCCCAGATGTCTCCGCATGCAGAAGCAGACATCCTCACTACGTACGATGCTGTCATTCTCTCCCCATTAGCATCCGTGTGTTCTTCTCACTCTTCCATTCCACGTCTCCCCTCAGGGATCTGAGCTGCTCACCTCCTCCTGAGCTGAGTTTTCCACTGCACAGATGCATCCCATGTCCATCATGGCCATGGATGGCATCTGTCGCCATGCCACTACTGGAAATCTAAATAACACAGATTTCTGTTTTTGTTCTTCTTTCATATGTTTTTTTTCATTCCCTTTCGCTACTCTTCTCTTGTCTAACTACCTCATCCTTCTTTATTTGGTTTTTGGTTTCCCTTCTCTGTGAAGTGGCCGTATCAAGTACCTCGATATGTATCAGATGCTCCTCCACATGTCCCCACCCCTAGGTTTGGGAAAGAAATGTCCGCCAAGAGTCGCCTACAAGGTAGCCACACCCTCTGCTCGACCTGTCTTCCCATTGGCTTAATCTCCGGCCAATCTTTGTGCTCTGCAGTGTTCCCTTGTTTCTTTAGTTTGTTTTGCTAGCGCTCTGATCTTTTTGGTGTAGCCCCGCCCCCATTCCCTCACCTGACCTTTTTCTGTGGGCATAGATACCGGTACTTATTTAAAGAAAGCCCTGCTGGCGTGGTGATGACCGTTAAGGTCAAAGTAGACCACAAGACCCAAAATATGGGGAAAAATGAGTACATCAGACAACATGAACAGATTCATAATTAAAATAATATGTATTGGTCACTATTAGATGTACAGAAAATAATAATATTAGACCAACCCATCTCTTTCCCCAGCTAATTGAAATCCAATATATATACATATATACAGACAATCGTTGCAAAGTTGTTTAGCATAGTGCTCCTTTTTTCCAGTCTTTTCCCTGGATTTTCTGCCTACCAGAGTTTTAATTCTTTGGGCCAGTGTGTGTAGCTTCTGTTGCTTTCCTGTGTGAGAAATATGTGTGTGCTTTACTCTATCAGTCACTTTCTGTCCCTTGCACTCGCTCTCTGTGTGTGTGTGTGTGTGTGTGTGTGTGTGTGTGTGTGTGTGTACACACATACAGTTAGGTAGGGAAATATTTGGACACTGGCACAATACTGATAATTTTGGCTCTGAACAACAACACAATGAATTAAAATGAAACAACAAGTGCAGACTTTCAGCTTTAATTTAAGGGATTGAACAAAAGTGTCGTATGAAACATTTAGAAATTGCAACCATTTTCATTCAAAGTCTCCATATTTCATGGGCTCAAATGAAATTGCACAAATGAACACAATCATACATAAAATTTACATTTTTAATATTTTGTCAAGCATCCTTTGCAGGCAAGGACTGCTTGAGGTCTGAAACGCATTGACATCACCAAACACTGGGTTTTGCTTGGTTTTTACTGCAGCTGTCTTCAGTTGTTGTTTGTTCATGGGTCTTCCTGCCTTACGTTTTGTCTTCAATAAGTGAAATGCATGCTCGATCAAGTTGAGATCTGCTGATTGACTCGGCCATTGCAGAATATTCCACTTCTTTGCCTGGGTTGCATTGACAGTATTTTTTGGATTGTCTGTAAAGTGAAGCGCCATCCAATCAACTTGGCTGAATCTGAGCAGACAGTATATCCCTATACACTTCAGAATCAATTCAGCTGCTTCCCCCTTTGTCACATCATCAATAAACACTAGTGACCCAGTGCCATTGAAAGCCATGCATGCCCATGCCATGACACTGCCTCTACCGTGTTTTACAGATGATGTGGTATGCCTAGGACCATGAGCTGTTCCAAGACATCTCTTTTTTCTTCCTATCATTCTGGTACAGGTTGATATTAGTTTCATTTGTCCAAATGCTGTTCCAGAACTGGGATAGCTAAATGTTTTTTTGTCTAATCTGGCCTTTGTATTCTTGAGGCTTATGAATGGTTTGCACCTTGTGGTGAACCCTCAGTTTTTGCTCTTGTGGAGTCTTTTCTTTATGGTAGACTTGGATAATGATATGCCTACCTCCTGGAGAGTGTTCTTCACTTCGCTGGATGTTGTGAAGGGGTTTTTCTTTTCCATGGAAAGGATACTATGATCATCCACCACTGTTGTCTTCCGTGGATGTCCAGGGCCTTTTTGTATTGCAGAGCTCACCAGTTTATTCTTCTTTTCTTAGAATGTACCAAACTGTTGATTTTGCCACTTGTAATGTTCCTGCTAACTTTCTGATGGATACTTTTTTGCAGCATAAGGATGGCCTGTTTCCCTTGCATTGAGAGCTCCTTTGACCGCATGTTTTGGGTTCCCAACAACAGCTGCCAAATGTGAATGCCACACCTGGAATCAACTCCAGACCTTATACCTGCTTAATTGATTAAGAAATTATGAAGGAATAACCAACTCCTGTCCATGAAACAGCATTTGAGTGACTTGAAAAAGAGGGGGCTACATATTCAAGAGCTGTAATTGTCAAGAATCTGGTAGAATTGGTGGAAGGACACGGGCGCAGAGACGGTATGGAGGTAGTGAGCCATGTTTTTAATGGACAGGAACAAAGGAAACAACTCAAAACAGACAATGACAGGGTGTAGTAGCGCCTTCGGCTGACAACCAAAATAAACCACACCACTGTGGTAAAACACTCAACATAAATAGGTTCCCCAATTGGAGGCAATAACGAACACCTGCCTCCAATTGGGGAAACCAAATCACATAGAGGTGGCTAGAGCCATCTCTTTTGGCCATGTCC
>JACXGJ010002472.1:0-25237 GCA_016801105.1 Esox niger | reverse complement strand
ATTCCTAAACCCTTCCTCTAATTTGTATGTGAAAACCCTCAAATTAAAGCGGAGGCTGCACTTTAAACCCATATTCATTGTTTAACTGTACATTTTGGTAAGCAGAAAAAATAGCTAATCCTGTGTCAATATTTATGGACCTAACTGTGTGTATGTGTGTGTGTGTGTGTGTGTGTGTGTGTGTGTGTGTGTTGTGTGTGTGTGTTTGTGTATGTATGTATGTTTATTTTTATTATTTTATAAATATTATTTTTGGTATTATTATATATATATATATATATATATATATATATATATATATATATATATATATATGTGTATTTCTCTTTCTGTATTTTTTCTGATTTTCATCTTTCATCTCTATGTTCTCTCTCTGGCTGGGTGTCCCCATGTGTGGGTTGGTGTGTTAGTTTTACCCCTCTTCTCTCTCATTCTGACTTGTATTTTTGCACCTGCCACTGATAGTAGACGAATGCTTTTTGTGTTCAGGGGAGCTCAACTCTATCACGACAGCTTTAACATCAAACATGGTGCTGTGCATGCAGGAGTGTTGCTGTCGTCCTTTCGAAAAGCACCTCTCAGGTTATTTAGAATGAAATAATGCCTTCCCTGCAGATTCTAGGTCTCTTAGTCCTCAAGACGTTACTGACTTGTGCAGTGCAAAGTAGCACGTGATCGTTAGGATGGCAACCACAGAGTCGAGCTCCTGAGATCTTTGCAGCCTTTCCATGTTTATGCGTACGAGCCTTTTGTCACCATTATTTCGATCGATGTCAGTCCTGCGCCGATGCACTTTGACTTGCGGCATCTAGTGCATAATGTGGTAGCGATTAGCAGTGAATGTGAATGTCTAGTCTGTCTTTTCTTTGTACTGGTTCAGAAAGCTTTTTGTGTGCTGTAGCTTTATTGTCCGAAAATCTGAAAAATGCTCCAAAAGACAGACCTGATATTTTCGGGGGTATTTTCTATTTAAAACCAATAATTTTATCCTATTGTGTTGTTGAAATTAAAGCACTCGATACATGAGTCCTCTGTAAGTAACACCACAGCACGCAGACTGCTTTCACCTGATTGGTCAATGGTCTGGGTTAATTGGTAAGAGTAGAATTGTGTTCTAACCTCTTCTTCATTCAAACATTCCCTCCAGCGGTTAGTCAAGATGAACATGCCCATCGCTGATGACAACACAGTCCACTTCACCTCTACTCTCATGGCCCTGATCCGAACGGCTCTGGAGATCAAACTGGCCTCAGGTGACACCGTTTTGTTCCTTCTCTCTCCTTTTTCTCCACCCTCTCCCCAGTTCTGCCTCTTTTCCAGGTCCATTGAAAGAGAATGTCTGGTAGTAGGAGTGAAATAGAATAATGAAAATGATCTGCTTAAAAGCTTTTTTTTATCAAAAAGAACATATTAAGAAATTACATTAAGAAATAAGTTACATTAAATTTATACACGATGTATATCTTCAGGGTGGTTTACTCTGTTTGAATTTGTTTCTGATCTTTTCCCCCTAATATTTGATATATACTAATCTAACTTATGGATTTGTTTAAAGATAGAGGTATAATGAAGGATTTAGCAGTTTAATAAAGGAGTTTTTAATCTCATCTAGGTCTCTTCCTCCAAAAATTACTAACAATAGTTTTGCTGTTTACTTGATTCCAAATTATTAAGCTGAAGCTGTCACCTTGTGTGTCTGTAACAAGGCCAAATATTGAAGGGTTTGTAAACTTTTGATCAGGGCCATTTGGGTGATTTCTGTTATCATTATGATTTAAAAAGGAGCCAAACAACTATGTGATAATAATTGGCTTCATATGATCACTATTCTTACTTTTTTTTTTACATGATCAGTCATATTTTCAAAATCAATGCCAAAGCTTTACAATTTCTGCTAGGGCATGCAATCTTATGAGCACAACAAGATATCTACAGTATATACTAATGTCTCCATCAATAGAGAAGCTTGTGGGTATTGTGTTCCAGGTATTCTACTTGGTATGAAGAGGATATATAGCCCAAACCGTTACATTCAGTCAAAGCGCAACATTTTTGGTTCTTCGCTAAACTGTTGCCACAAACTCTGAATCACATGTTCCACAGGATTCCTCCTTTCAGAATATTTAACTTCCTTGTTAGTAGTACAAAACATTTAGGGATTTGCAGATAAACAGTTAGTAAAGATAGAAGCTCAGACAGACAGACATAATTTCTCATGCAGCCGCAGGGACAGATTCTACTTTTTTGTTAGCTACAGAGGTTCACATTAGTATGCAAGGCCAGCTCCTGGCATAAACGAGCATAAGCGGTCGCTTAGGGCCCCCCAACCGCTAGGGGGCCTCTTACTGCTGGAAGCCCCCGACCGATAGGGGAGAGTGGGCCCCAAATAAAATGTTATATAGGGCCCCCAAATGGCTAGAGCCGGCACTGTTAGTATGTATGAGTCCCGTTTGGTATCATTAGGCTGCTCCGTGTTGGGCTTGTTTAGGGCCTGTACTGCATAGTGGAAGGATTGTGCAGAGAAGAGTAGGATTTTCTCTAGCTTCACTACCCCTTATAATGTGCTAACATCTATTTTCCATCTGCTCCATCATAATGACACAAAGCCATTTGTTTACTTTCCTGTCTTTGTCGCTGGCTGTTCTATGTAATTCTGTACATGTGATGCTAAAAGACTGCATTGCCTGCTCCTCTTCTCAGGGATGGTTGCCCAACGTCTCTCTGATGCTGAACTGAAGAAAGAGCTCTCCACGGTTTGGCCTAGCCTCTCACAGAAGACAATGGATCTTTTAGTGACACCACACAAACGTAAGCAGCTTTGTCGGGCGCTCCCCTGGGATACAACTTAAAGTGACAAGGCCTGGACTCCTCAATCAGCATTAACAGGTTACGCCTAGGTTGGCTTAATGGACGGGATTCCTGCTTTCATGGATCCCTCCGTTAAGATTCCACACATCTCATATGCCTCCGCTGCCATCTTGTGTCAGAATCTAAGTATCTCACCTGAAACCAATGGTATTTTAGGCAGATAACATGCTCTGTCCCTTATGTCTGGCATGCACCAAACATTTCCTCAAACAGATTAATCCCTCTGGTTACGGTGATACCTGTCGGTTGAATGAATTGAATTAGCAATGAGCTGACGACAGAGGGTTTCAATGATACCAATAGAGATATGCGTGGGACAATGGATGAGTCAGCGTTCCTCAACCAATCCCCTGTTGTCCTCTCTCAGCCAATGAGCTCACTGTTGGGAAGGTGTATGCAGCCCTGATGATCTTCGACTACTACAAGCAGAACCGAGCCAAGAGAATCAAGGAACAGCAACAGCAGCAGCAGCAACAGAATGCCGCCGGCTCCCAGGTAACGCACATATTACGACCGATGCCTGCGCCGCACAAAACCAACATGTTGACTCACGGTTCCCGAGGTTTTGATTGAGTGCATCCCGGAGGGTGGGAGAAGTGAATTAATATTGTGCGCCGTCAATGTTTTCAGCATCTTGCCGTCTTTCGTCCGCAGGGTAAGGTGGGGGCTCTGTTTAAACCAATACTGCCCCTGACTCACAAGCAGGAGAAAGCCCTGAACAACGTGGAGCCTCTCTATGAGCTACTGCCCCAGCCTCAGGCCCTACCGAGACCCAGCTCTGCACTGCTCAACAACGGAGGCTCACTGTGAGTCCATTAAATATGCAGCCGGGCCCTAGACTTGCTTGTTCTTTTGATGAAACTCAAACATAGAGAATGACTTTTAAAAAGTTAGGGTTGTTCTGTGATTCCCTTAAAAATCCTGTCTACCTGGAATGAGTGGACAGTCCTGGATGAAAAAATCAATGAAATGACTAACAACTAACTTGAAATCTACATTTGTTGACGACTGCCAATTCAGACCAGGCCATGCCGTCGTCATGAAGGGGTCGTCGTCATGGGTGTCGGAGAAGCCCAAAGAGGTTTACAAGCCCAGAATTAAGCGACCGTCGGAGGATCCCCCAAATGCAGCCATTCCCCAGGTACTGTATCTTGGCTTCCTGCAACTCCACCGCACGCGTAAGATTGTCACGGACTGCCGGCCATTTGCCTTTTTCTTCTTAATGTGTTCTGATCTCTAGGAGTCGGTGGAGATGAGGAAGATGGACGTGGGTGACGATGCTGGACCCGCTCCTGGGCTTGGCCTGGAGAACCAGGGGAGGGCCGTGTCCATGCCGCGTCTCAACACAATGCTGCCGGTACAGACACATCCTCAAACATCATCAGTGAAGCATGGCAGACGCTCTATGCCAGAACTTAACTGTTTCGGAGAAAGCGTTAGTTGCGGGAATGTTACTACGGTCAGGTGTGGGGGCGGTCATTTTTGTCCAATGTTACTGCAGTATAACAAAAAAAAAGTGAAAAAAAAGACCCAAGGAATATAATCAGCTCCCCATTTCCTGAGTGATATTGATGCTGATCGATTGATGCGTTAAAGTGCATTCCATTCATAGGCCAGTTTAGAATGGATGTGTGTTGATCCTACTCTTAGAGCGCTGGAGAAGTCCGGGATAATTTGATTAGAGCCGGGCAAACGGCCAACTATTTTTCCCATATCGTTTTTCTTCTGCTGCCAACAGAAGAAGGAGAAAAACACAGCGGCTCAAAATGGTTGCAGGTAGAAAATGATAGGGTGATCCCTCATGCAGGGAGGAAAAGAGTAATAATGTTAGGAAAGAGAATGTAAAGAGGGGGGATAAATGGGATGAAGACGAGAGGGGGATTGCCTCGTAACCTGCTGTCAAATCTTTCTCGCCTTTTTTAACGAGGGCAGGAAATCCTTCAACAAATACAATTAGAGATGGCCTTTCTAAGATGGCTTGCTATTGTTAGGGGGTAATGGGAGGCATGTAGCCTGAACGCCACTCTGAAACAGACTGATGCATTTCACTCTCTGTCCGGCTTGGTTTTCCATCGCTTTAATAAGATTGTTTCCCCCTGTTGGGCATTGCCCTATTTTCCCCTCCTTGGTGGTGCCGGTCAGGATCAAGGCCTTAATTCTCCCAGCATGCCTTTACCTCCTCAACTTCCTCTTTGTGCACTCGTGATATGTGACACCCGGAGTAGACATGAATGCCTTTCGATGAGGGGAACTGACAGTTGTTTCTTTCTCAGTGTAGTCCCCTGAGGATCTAAGCCAAGCCCAAATCCCTTTAAACTGGAGTGCCAGATGATGAGGGGCAGTAGATGTTGATTTAGTGGTTTCAGCACCTCGTAATATGTTTGAATCCATTTGGATTCCCCCGGTCACAGCCTGGCCCATGAATGTGCTCCACCTGGCTTTCTGCCAGGTTAGAAGGATTGATTCACAAGAACAAAATCAAATGTCCTATATGTTTTATATTATACCTTAGCATAAATGGTCTAGAGTTTCGGGTTGGCCATATGCTGTCATAGATCACGGCAGTGAGGATCAAAAGACTTCAAAAGATTTCTGTCTGGTTGAAGTGGGTCATTATGTCTTATTGCCATGTGCTGATAAACACCTAAGATATCTCAGATGCACCTTCCTTTAACAAGGGTATACCAAAAAGGAAAAAGGCCCTCACAGCCATTCAACCATTATTGTATTGCAGTGCCTTCTGAAGGTATTAGTACTTTCTCCACATGTTCTTGTGTTATATATCATTGATATTTGGTTGCATTCTTTTATACACTAACATACTCACAATACAAGGCAAAAACATGATTTTAAATTTGTGCTAATTTATTGGAAAAACCAAATGGAATGATCTCATTTATATAAGAATACTGAATGCTGATTTAGTACTTTGTAGAAAAGTGCCTTTGGCAATGATCACAGCATTGAGTCTTCTTTTACAAGCTTTGCTCACCTGGATTTGGGCAGTTTCTCACATTATTTTAGGTAATCTCATGCTCTTTTAGATTAGATGGGGAGCATTGATGGATCTGCAATGCAAGGTCTCCCCACAGATGTCCAATGGAGTTCAAGTTCAAGCTTTGGCTGGGCCACTTAAGAACATTCACAGACTTGTTCTAAAGCCAATCCAGCATTTTTGTCTGTTTGTTTCAGGTCTTTGTTGTGCTAAAGATAAGTCTTCATCCCAGTCAGTTGTCTGGTGCACTGGATCAGGTGTTCTTCAAGCCCCTCTGTATTTAGCTCTTTTTGTCCTTCTCTCAATCCTTACCAGTCTCCCAGTCACTGCCGCTGGAAAGCATCCCCATAGCATGATGCTTCCACCATCATTCTTCCCAATGAAGATGGTGTTAGCAAGTCATGCTCTCAGAGTCTTTCAGATGGCTTGTCATATGCTTTTACTCAAGGATAATTTCCGTCTAGCCACTCTACCATAAACGCCTGATCTTGATCTTGTGCTGCAGAAATTGTTGTCCTTCTGGCAGGTTCTTCTATCCCTGCAGAGAAACGCATATACTCTGTTGGAATGGCCATTGCATTTCCATGACCAAAGCCTTATTGTCTTGCATGGTAGACAGCAGCGCTAGGAAGGGTCTTTGTGGTAACAAACTTTTACCATTTCACAGTGATAGAGCCCACTTGAGTCCTGGGAGCATTGAATGTTCTAGCAATTGTATATAACCATCCCCAGATCTTTGAGTGAACAAAATTCTGTCTTAGACGTCTATGGGGAGTTCATTGGACATGGCTTTTTTCTCTTACATGCACTGTGAAGTGACCTTACAGACAAGTGTGCCCTTTTTACATCATGTCCAGTCCAGTTCTAGAGACATGGAACAATCACAGGATGCATATGAGCTTAACTTACTCTGTCGTGGCAACGGCTTAGAACACTTATATAGATGAGTTGTTTCAGTTTTTCCCTTTGAATAAAATGACAAAAACAAAAGAAAAAAACGTTTTTGTAGATTACTATGTGTAGATTGATGGCAAAAAATATAACGCAACAACACTGAGAAAGTGAAGTCTGAGTACTTTTCCTTATATTCAAGGGGATCATCCACCAAGCATGTTATGATACTTTCTCTGTCATTGTCCTGCCTAGATGCCCAGTCTATGACCTGTCACCTGCTACCTCTGTACTTCTAGTAACTGTTCATCGTTTCTCTCCGATCCAACTCATCTCTGTTGTCTCTCCGGTCCGATGCATCCCCATGGTCCCCTCCTTCTCCTCGCCAACGTGTGCACCCTTGAAAGAGGAGCCAGTCGCGCCACTCCCCTGGTACCATGCTGGCCGTATGTACACCCTCTATCCTCTCACTCCGTAACTGCTCTGCACCCCCTCTTTTTTGTAGGTTGATCCTAATATACTGCTGTGTGTAAGACTGTATTCTATTTTGAATTGCCTGGCTGTGCAGCTGTTTAAAATGTTAGGGTGGGCACGTATATGATTATAGAGTATGCTCACTGATTGGTACTTGGTAGTTCATTAGCAACTAGTCTGCATGTTTGTTGTTCTATGGTATCCAGTGTGACGGCTGTACCGTGAGATTTTAGGATAAGAGTTGAGCTTGCCATAAACCCGTAAATCAAAGGTTTAGCCCGGTGCAGTGTCTCATGGAGAATAGTATTGCTTTGATCACTCTGTGTGGACTGAACAACACTCATTAAAGCACAGCTGCTGTTGCCAACCTGCTCTTAGATATCAACCTATGGAGTTTGTCAGTGGTAGACTAGTGATCAGGTCGAGGTGTTTTGGAGAGAGACTCGTCTGCTGACTCAGGTGGAAAATGCTGTCATCTAAGTCTTAGGGAAATTGGTAGCCGCGTCTATGATTTTCTCGAAACGTGACAGGTTTGAGGACACCATGGTGTGAGTAGCATCTCTGCAGGCCAGATGTTTCTCCACTAGGTGGAAATGGTGTTTCACAGCGAAGTCAGACAGGTTTTCTGTTTATACACAAAAAGCCTGACTATTTCTTATCCAGTTTGATGAACACAATGTTGTATATTATTTCCAACCCAATTAGTTCACTAGTTGTTAGTTCACTAGTTCATTTTGAAAATAGATCATAACATTTCCTAAAAATAATATTCACTGAATGAATGAGCAAAAGCCCTAAGCGATTATAGCATCGAAGAGCCATCAACAGAGGGTCATGCACCCCCAGTCAAATTCCAAGTCACATTTGTCGTTCGTCCCGTACAGACCGTTCCCGACTGCAGCCCAATGAAGCGCTCAGTGTCGACCCACGCCCCTCAGCGCACCCAAGAGGTCAACCTGCACGACTACACCCTGGAGAGACCCAGCATACAGGAGAAGCCTCACCGTCACCGCCACCACCACCGCTGCCACCACCGCAAGGACAGGGACAAGAAGCAGCGTTCGCTGGACAGGACGCCAAGCACCGCCGGTTGGTTCGCACACACACGCGCACACACACACGCACGCACGCACACCCACACACACACACGCTATGAGTACATATCTATGAAATGTGCTCATTAATATTCTTCGAGCACACAGGGTACTGTCTGCGTTTTCAGAGCTCTCCTATATATTGCCGAAACTGCCAGCCATTTGGTCACATTTGTTACAAGGTGTCATGTTGGACTGCTCGCAAAGCAAGACCCTGGTTAATGTCCCATGTAGCTGTTGGTGGAGCATAGTGCTGACAACAACAAGGTTGTGGGTTCGATTCCCACCGGAAACCTGTGTGAAACAGCAAGAAAAAGTATGTACTCACTACTGGAAGTGGCTCTGGACAAGAGCGCATGTCAAATGAATCGAAACGCAATTACGAAATGTACGTTGTCGACCGCAAAGACCTGTGGCTTCACCGCCCGGCGTTGCCCGAGTGTGAACGTATAGCCTCTCTGTCTTCCACCCAGACAGTGTGAGCAGGACACAGCTGCCCGGGGCTCATCTGTTGTACAGATCAACTCTAGGCCTCTCTGAGACATTGCTCAGGCCTGGGTGTAAGAGTGGAGTTCTGCAGCTGGCCTGTATTTCACAGATGAAAGGGATTGGCCGGCATGCTCACCCTGCTGCCTGCAAATTTACGGCCACTGCTCTTCTCAGCAGAGCAGTGCTGTGCTGGATGGAAGAAAAGCTGCTTCGGTGTACTAATAGTTTTTCCTACGTGTTTGAGAATCTCCTGTTTTTGAGTAGGGCCTGAACTGGGTGCTATCATGCGCGACACTGGAAAATCTGAGGTGAAGGGGGGATGGCTAGCACTGATTATAAGGCTATGGTTAATGATAGGGTTATGCTAAGATTAGGGTAAGATTATTCCAAGATTATGGTCAGGCTAAGACTAAACTTTGGGTTTGGTGAAGGCTGACCAAGTCTTGGTCATGCCAAACACAGCCTTGGTCATGCCAAACACATGCTTTATGTCCACGTACTGTCACCCTAACCCTGACCCTAACCCCAACCCTGGCTTGTGTTTATGCTAAGGTACAGGGGGAGACCCTTCTGCGGAGCCTTCGTCCAGAGACGGGCTGCAGGATCGCGGCCGTTCCCATGAAAGGAGGCACCACTCTGCGGCCGGGGAGAAACAGCGCTACTACTCCTGCGATCGCTATGGCAGCCGGGAATACTGCCACATCATCAAGTCTGCCACTGCCAGCTGTGCCACCTCCCCGAGTGAGGTGCAGGACCCTGGCATCAACAAGCAGGTGGGAGGGCGTGGGTAGGACACGGCAGGATTTTGCTATTGGCAGGGCGCAGAAAGGGTCTGACGGGGAAGGGTGTGGTAGGAAATCGTCAGGACGTCGGGCTGAATAAGAATCAGAATATGTTTATTGTGTTTACAAGTTTACAGTGCCCTGCCTTGGATAAGAGCACTTGCCGAATGATGTAAATGTATTGTACTTCAATGTACACTCTTAGAAGGAAACTTGAAGAACCTTTTGGGGTTCATACGATATCCAGACTGGGGGAACCCTAAACCTTGAGGAATCCCCCTGAAAATGTTTTTTTTAAACGTTGAGTCTCGATCATGCGCTGGCTCGCCATCATGTTTTACCCTCTTTCAAACATTGCAGTACTGGATTCATACAGATGTTTTGCATCTGTAGATACCTACCGACTGTCTGTGTAGTAAACAGCTGAAGCGTTGTTGTTTGATTAGGGGAAATCCTGGGGCGTTTTTTTACAAACATTTCAAATGTTGAGTTCAAATGTTGCACTATGATGCTTACAAGATGCAGAATAGGCAGAAGGTAAGGAGATATGCCACGTAGGACAGTACAGTACATAATGACAGGGCCATTGCCAGGAATCCTGGGCCCCCTGAAAACTAATATGCCTGAGGCCCCTCACTTAGAGAACATGGACATTATTATGATCAGTGAATCATATCCCTTTCCACATGTTAGGTACGGCCCTGCATAGTGCCTATAATACTGTAGCAAACTCAAATCATTGTTGTCACAAACTCCTAGCGCAGTTGTCACTGATTAGTTTTAATTTCAGACTGAGCAAATGATTACTTGCAGGATTTTCCTTTTTATTTTGGGCGAGTTATTGTTTAGTGGACCAACACTTGTATTAACATGTGTCATGTCTGCAAGAAAATCACAAACCACTTTAATGTAAGGCTAAAAATTAGGGCAGAGCTGCAGATGAAGTAGATTTTGAAAAAACTACTGTTTTAATTTGGTTTCTGGGACTTTTTGAGATAAGGAACCACTGTGAAAAAGCGGTGTTTGGGTTACATTCTTTACCATTTTTTATGACACTTGGTGACTGTGATAGTCTATTAGAAGATTGGCTTATAGGATTTAGATAAAATGTCATTTTGGTTAATCTCGTTAGCTTTGTAAGTGAAATTGTCTGTGAATATTGTGAAATTGTCTGCGTGCTACATAATAGTAATAATAATAATAATAATAATAATATATAATATATTCCTGATTATGTAGTCATGAATTGGTAACTATTTCAACATTGGGATTAGCAAAGGCTATATCATATACATTTCTGAAAGCCTCATCATAATCATGTCTAAAGTGGGCCATCACGCCCCTACCAGCGTCCCATTAGAAATTTATATACGCATTGAAACATAATCTACCTTCAAGGATCGCTCAACTAACTAAATGCAAATATGAATCAATTGACCAGTGGTTATTAGAGGAATTCAAAGGATCCTTAAGACTCTTCAGTGTTCCCTGAGTCCCTTGTGATTCTAAGAGGGTACATTGCTTGGATCTATCTTGTCCATTATCTGTCTGCTGTTGGTTTCTGTCCGGTGACACTCAACTTTCTCTTCTTTCTGCCTTCAGTGCAACCACTCATGGCCTTTCAATTCTCTTTCCACTCTTCTTTTTCCTCTTCTTCTTCACCATTTTCTGTCCATTTTGTATGTTTTTTTCTCGTTTCTTTATCCTGCCGTCAATAACTGCCCTGTCGTTTCATACCTCTGTCCTTCCTGGTTCTTTCACTTGTCATCTCTGTTTGATTTCGCTGTATTTCCCTTCCCTCTGGTGACCCTGTCCCCCGTCACCTCCTCTCCTGTGCGTTCTCATCGTTTTTTATCATTTCAAATTGCTTTGTCCAATTTTCACCCAGGGTAGTGGATCGGCTGAAAGCGGCCCGGTGACGCTGACCTCAGGGGCTAGCACGCCAAGCCGCGGACGCAGGCAACTTCCGCCGACGCCCCTGACCCCTCGACCCGGGGTGGCCTTCAAGACGGCCAACTCCTCCCCCGTGCACTTTGTGTCCGCCCCGGGCGGCCCGCCCACCCTGAGCCCTGGCCGGCTGAGCCGTGGGCTGTCCGAGCACAATGCCCTGCTGCACAGTGGCTCCTCCCACATCCCCTCCCCCGTCACCCGTATCAGCTCCGAGCCCTTCCTGGGCTACAGTCACAGAGACCCCCAGGGCCTTGGGAGCCCGTACGGTAGCCTCCGGGACCAGCTGCTGAGCCCCTACGCCGCCAGAGTATGCGCGCCTCGGACTGCAATGCCTCAGACAGGGCCGGTCGTCCTCCACCTGCCTCCGCCACCCCAGCAGGGTCGTGCCGTGCCAAATGGATACCACTTCGCCTTTGGGGGAGGTGCCAATGGAAACCTGGGCTCTGGCTCCAGGGCATCCAGGTGCTACCATGAGGCAGAAGAGGATGAATGGTGCTAGCGTGGCGTTGAACCGATGTTTTTAATGCATTTCCTGGGAATCGCGATGAGTTTTATCATCTTTTTTCGAAGGCTTTGGTTCACGCTGTTGCTATATGTAAAGCTGCCGGTGGGAAATATATCGTGAAAAAGTTGAAATTCATTTGAATGTGAACAGTGCAAGCAGCATTATGTTTAGAACCTGGATGAAAAGGATTAGGGATGTGGATTCGGTGGTTTGTTGGGACCTTAATTTAGTTGGATGTCACCAACTCTAAAGTGTCTTTGTTTTATGCACTGAAGACACTGAAGGCATTTGTCATTCACAAGGGCACTTTTGCTTTGCTTCTTAATCAAACATATTTATTTTGTGGCTATCCAAGTTTCTTCTCCAGTTATGTTAGTAAACTCAAATGGTTATATATGAAAGTCTCCTACAGGAACCCAGTATAGATAAGGGTGCGAAAACCCTTTCTCCTGTGTGCGATGACCACGATGATAGGCTCTGTAGAAAGTTCCACGCTAACTTCTAGAGGTACATCTAGGAAGATGATTCCAGAAATATTCCGAGAGATTCATTCAAAAACTCTCCCAGAAACACACTTGATGGTATTCTACACTGCACAACAGCTATTCTACTTTCTTTGGTATTCTTACCATTCCAAGATATGAAGGGATTTGTAGTAACCTAATATTTTTTACATTCCCTCTGTCAGAAGATACAGCCAGATAGAGCAGAGGGATCAATGTAGTCATTACAATGATTGTTGATTTTTGCTGCTGTTTACCATTGCAATCTTCACTACTACTACTTGAGGGAAATGAAATGTGATTTGTTTTATATAAAACTATTGTAGATGTTATCTTTTCATTGTGTGCATTTTTTGTATGATCTAAAACGTTTATGTAAATTGCTTACAGTTTGCCCTCATTTCAGGTCTAATGTTTCTTACAGACTGTCTGCTTCAGATGTTTAATACAAAGTGCCTGTCCTTTTAGATATACTAGTAGTAAAGATGCAAAGTCAACCATTTTTGTAATGCATCGATAGTTGTTTGGTCAATTGGCTAGTTATGCTGGACAACAAGATGTACAGAAAGCCTTATCTGAGAAGTGGTAACTTTTATTTGAGAAAAATAAATGTTTTTGAATGGAAATTATTAATGACCTTATGATATCAGATATTTTTATTTTATGATTTTCTTTTTAGTAAATATATTTAATCAATTTGGGTGTGCACAACAAAAACGATTACAAACGCTGATGTGACAAACACCTAACATTCAAACTGCTTTAGTAGCATATCAATGTGGTTAGGGAGACATAATCAGAATTACACAACTGCATGTTTAAATCATAAACCTGATCGGCAACAGTTATAAAGATGTAAGTTTTTCTGGCAATGATACTCAACTGCGATAGCATTGTAAGCTAATGTGTTGCCTTCTGTTTCGATGTTATAATTGCAGAGTTAGTAAAGAGCATATGGAATCTGACAAGAAACAAACAATGTGCACTTTTGGATGGATGTGCTTGAGAAGCCAGGATTGATCCAGATCCCTGATGAAACAGTGTGATGTCTCTGGCATCAACACACCATTTCATTATGCTGTTAACACAATATTAAAAAAACATTCTTTTTCCACAATTACTAGCATTAAGGTCTATAACACCAACAGTGCTGCCAATTTTATGTGCCGATAATTATTTTAAAATAATGCTAAATGTAATTAACAATTCTTAAGACCCCCTAAAACATAATCATGTTACACATCTTTTGTGGAAAATATTTTGAAGCACATAGCTGTGAGTTTTTGGGTGATTCCATCCACAACTGCTGGATCTCGCAAGCAACTAAGCCACACAAATAAGCTAATGAATATAATGTTGATAAAATAATTGTCCACCTATTAGCTGAGACCCATGTGACCAACATCCGCAGCAGTCAGAATATATTAGAAATCTAGTGTTTATATAATGTATGTTTCTCTTAACAGCCATGGTACCCACTAAGGTGGATGGTTCACAGTCTATAAAAAGCTTCAGATATGCTATATAGATATTACTATTATATAATGGAAAATGTTCATGCCCTGGAAAGAACGATGTAACGTTTGAAGTTCAGAGCATCTGGTATTGTACATTGGGGGTGGAATTTGGCAAAGTATGTTTTATAAAGGATTCTGTACTCAAATGACAGTTATTGATAGCATTGGAGATACAGTAGTTGGGGCCAGGTGTTGCCATGACCACACACTCATCATCAGGGTTCTGTAGTGTTTGATGACAAAGTAGGGCTATGCAACAAGAAGACACTTTGACCATGTACTTCATCCATTCTGTAGCTTTACATGCTGAGATCTCCAGATTCAGGCTTCAGCATGATTGTGACCAAATCTTTTGTAGAAAATCTTTTAAAAAAATATTTAAAAAAGGTATTTTAAAATGCATAAAGGCACAAAGAAATTTAGAAATAAAGCAACTTTATATATTTGCATGCATACAATTTGCCCACTTTGACAACGTCAAACGGTTAACAATGTTATTGGTTATAACTGTTCCATGTAATCTCACCTAAGAGGGGTAACGGACACAGAATGGTGTTCATAATCATGAGCAAAATTCACATTCTTGTACAGATAAATTCATGTACGTATTTCCCCTAAACTTAACTATGTTGCCATAGTGGGTGGAAAACATTACTGGTCTCTTCGTTCATCTCTGCGGCCTTTGTATTATTTATTTCAAAAGAAACGTATGCAGACCCAATTGTCTTTTACCAGTTGGTTGCCAAACATTGAACTGTCAGTATATCTCTCTCTGCATACCAACTGCAGTGTAGGCTACATGTGGCTTTTTCTGGAGAAAATAATGTTTGCATGTTCCGACAATGTATCTGCATGTAAATCTTCGTACTTTTGATACCATCCATTAATTTCTTGTTCATTTTTATTGATCTTTGATATAAACTTTTAGGTTTGTTGAAAAAACATACTTTATATAAAAGCAGTATTGGACAATGTTGATAGTTCCAACCATGCAACCAAGCTGGAACCTTCCTTATTTGGGTCTTGATGAGTTAATTGTTTGTTGTCTGATTCTGTTTATTGGCCAGACTTTGAATTCTGCAGTTGTTTCTACATTTACATTTTGTATGAAGTCCTTGAATTAAAAAAATATGAATAAACAAACATGCTTTGATATGTAGAATAACTGGAAAAAATGTCGATTATGGACGTGTTGTTCAGTTTTAGAGTGTTAGTCTTACTCAGAGGGTGAAGCTGCATGCACATTGTGTACAAGTTTTCTATTGGTCCACAGTCTATAGGGGGTTGAGACATTTCCCCAATACACCAGGTGGAACAACCCAGTGATGTTCAAGTCGCGGGAAACCGTTGAACGCTCAACTATCTGCAGCCTGCCTGTAACAAGCTTTTTACCAACTAAGATATTTTTTTTTGCCTTGTAGCTATGCAAGTAATATTGACAACGTATAGCCTCACATAGTCTTTCCCCAACGATATTAGAATTAAAGATAATGTTTTGTTACTTTATATGTGATTGGTGTTTTGAATCGAAACGGAACAAGAGCTATGTTATCTCCTATAGAATTTCTGATGTTATCACTGACTATTTACTCTATCGGGGCAGCTATTGATGATTTTCAAATGGATATGGGTCGGGACAGTTTTGGGAAAGGTAAGACCAAGCGCATAAATTTATCGCACCCGTAGGCTGATGGAACTTATATCTTTAATCATTTCCCGATTGTCTTCTTAAAGTGTTCTTGAGACTTCCTTTACTTTAATTAGGATTTGTTCCAGACAAATATGTTAAATTAAGTAGATGTTTTTTTATTGTTGGTGAAAATTTTTATGAGGAGAAGCAGAATCTGTTCTGTTGCAGTACTGGACCCAACCACTTAGAGCAGCTGTTAAATATTCGCTAGCCGTTGTCAACATAACAAACAAGTGCCTAATACAATACCAGCGTGATACTATTTTATGATATGGTAAGATGAAAATGATGCTTTACTCTGCAAAGTCTGCTGCGTTTAAATAGAAAAGCAATGTTTTCCCCAAAATCTTCTGTTCTATCACTAAGAGAACGAAGACTCATGTTAGGCAGCGTATTAATTATAACGTCTTATCTGATTAAAACCCCATAGGGAGGCGCGGTTTACCCCATAATCAGGAGAACTATAAAAAAATAATTTTGTTTTCAAAATGGCTAAATATCTTATCTTAAAATCGTTTTTGTGAAAATAAAATAAATAGTGGCAACCAAGTGCGGAAATAAAATTTGGAATAATTTGGTGGTTTGAGAATGAAAGGGGGACGTTTTACCCAGGGAGGCATTTAAACTTAAACCACCATATGTGTGAATATCAATACGAAACCTATACAACTAGGTTTGTAATGCTATAGAACATGCTAGTCGTACAAAGTTAAAATGTAGTTAACTGTCTACAGCCATGTACCATGCAGTATGACCACCTCATTTCGATATGATATAATATGGGCTCTTATGCTATCCATATGTGAAGGAAAATATGCAGATGTTTTCTAATAAATCTTGTGTTACCATAACGTCTCAGGGTCCACATTTCATCCAGCTTCTCCCAGTGGAGCTATGGAAGGCGGAGGTCAGGCCCACTGCCAGCTGGCCAAAATAGGGCCACACACTGGGGTCAGAACTGAAGAGGGGGTGTTCTATGATTTTAAGATTCCCTCATCATCAACTATGTCATGAACGTAATCACAGAATTATGTTCATGTTGTGAAGTTCAGCCTTCTGGCAGCCAATTAGTTTATTGAATAAAGAGTCCCACATTACTTTGTGTTAGGTTGTAGACTCATTTATTACAAACTCCTTTGCACAACTTGTTGGGGTCGAATTGACTTTAATGCTGATTCCACTTGACTACTAAAGAAATATTGTACTTCAGAGGACTATGTTGCACAATATTGACATTAATTAAAATGGTTGTACATTTTATGCTCAATATTAATAGGACAGTTTGGAAACAGTGCTTTAAGTCTTATCTGTTCAGTTGTTAAAACGTTGATCACTGAGAAATTAGTTTCAATGATTGTGCAAGGTCAACTATGGTAGATTATGTTTTAGTAGTATAGTGAACTGGCTTCAACAGAAACCAGATCTGATTGCTCTCAGTTCCCATATAATGTCCACTGAGGGGAGATCAGAACCGTGTACACTCTGGGTCTAAGGGGAACCGCTCCAGCCGGACTACATAGTACTGAATATCAGAACAGCAGTTATTAATGCTGTCCAGGTTTATTAACCATAATGGTTCCAGGGGCTGGTCTGCCTGCTGCTACATTACATAGGCCCGGTTAGGTTCACCAACTAGATTGCCATACAAAATGTTAGGTGAGTGGAAACATGACACTGCAAAATAGTGAAATAGTAAATAGTGAAATGAATAGCAAAAATAAACTATAATACTGCAGGTTTGGTATGGACATCTGTGCTAGACATGCTGGACCCAAACTGTTTTACGTCCTGAGAATTTTAGATCTGTAGGCCAGACCTATTTTAAATTATGATTGTGTTATGCTTGGTTAAGTACTGAATTGGGAGTTGTAATATAAATTTTGCCATAGTTGGGTGTAGCCATTTAGCTTGCTATTTAAGTGGCTATTGGTGGATGTGATTGCTCAATGTTTGAGTGAGCCAGAAATTGTAGTTTTGCTCTTGAAATATTTCTACAAATGTTGATATACTGTGGCTTGGAATTAATCTATGCACACTGTGTCTGTGCATTTAGGTCATACCATAAGTCTGGTCTTTGTGTCACTGTTTAATTAACCTCATTCTTAAGAAAAGAAATAGCATTAACTGTATGTTGCAGTTAATTTGACTATGTCCTTATTGTACCTGACCTATTGACATGCTTCTCACCAGGGTCTCCGACTAGTTTGGCTTGGTTCATTTAAACTGGCTATAACCTGATTTATCTACCGGTTTTGGTTTCTTCTTTGTGGTGTCATTGACCTGGCTCTCCAAACACCAGTCAGAGCTGTGAAAAGCTCGGTGTCTTTTTAATTATGGACAGACGGTCTGGGAAAAGGATATCCAAGAACAACGGTTGGCTGAGCTGAGGTGATTAATGGATTTGGCCTGGCAGAGTCAGACAGTGGCTGCCTTGTTGGAGATTAAGGATGATCTGTTGTGGTTAATAACATTCCCTGACTTTTCTTGGCACCATTCTAGCTAGCTCATAGGGAAACCCAACATTCCATCTTTCATTTTCAACCTTAAATTTAAATGTAACAATTTATGATTAATCACAAATGAGTTTAGGCAGATGAAAATGACATAAGGTGCTATTGTCACCTGGCTGCCTTTTTGCTCTGAATATACCATATATATTATTTGTAACACAACATTATTTTATTATTTCGTATTGCACACCATGCCAACCCCTACCAAAACCACAGTGAGGTTAATCAATCAGTTTGGAAATGAACATTACGTTCTCTAATGTATTTAAGGGGGCATATGTCAGTCGGATTCCCTTTATTGATGCCAAATGTGGATTATTGCTTTACTTTACAAACACACATTTGGCTCCAATAGCACTGACATTCATACCTAGCTCAGTGCTTGGAGAACTGTGATTGGTTCTGTGGATGTTACCTTTACATTTCTTATAGTAGGTCAAAAGCCCAAATATACTTTTCAGTATGGATTTGAATTTGAAAAGTGATTCCTCACCATTTACTGTACTGTATCATCTATAACCCACCTAGGATTTCTGACCAGTGACTATAATGCATGCACAATTATTAGAAAAGTGAGTATTCTGATTGTATCATTATGTCTATGCAAAATTTCCAACTCCAAAACATATAAACTTAAATTCACATTGGATAGAATCATTTTCAGGTAACATTTATTGGTCTAATGAGAGAGGGTGTGGCATCAGTTAATAACACGGTGTGCATAATTATTACACATCTTCATGACCTCAGGCAAAATGGGCCAAAAAAGAGATTTGACTGACACTGAAAAGGCAACATTGGTAAAATGCTTTTGAGGCGGATGCAACACTCTTGAAAGAGCTAAACTATTGAGGCGAGACCACCGGACACTCGAAGGTTTTGTTCCGAATTGTCAACTGGGTGCAAAAAACGCCTGGAAAAAGAAAAGACGCAAAGTAACTGATAAAGACTTGAGAATAATTTAATGTGAAGCTACCGGGAACCCATTATCCTCCAGTGCCATCATATTCCAGAATAGCAACCTACCTGGAGTGTCCAGAAGTACAAGGTGTCAAGTGCTCAGAGACATGGCCAAGGTCAAGAAGGCTGAAACACAACCACCACTGAATAAGATTTAAAATGTACTGTATATATTGGGAAAAGGAATCCTTGAAAACAGCTTTTTCAAAGGTTTTATGGACAGATTAAATGAGAGTGACAATGGATGGACCAGATGAATGGGCCCGTGGCTGGATCAATAATCGACATGCGGCACCACTTCAGTCCGGTGCCAGCTAGGTGGAGTCTACTGCTGTGGGCTGCTATCATTAAGGATGAGGTAGTTGGACCTATTCGGGTTGAAGATGGACTGAAACTCAACTCCCAAACCGACTGCCAGTTTCTGGAAGCTACTTTCTTCAAGCGGTGGTTCAGGAAGAAGTCCTCAGCATTCAAGAAGGCCATGATTTTCATGCAGGACAATGCTCTATGACATGCATCCAAGGTCTCCACTGCTTGGCTAACCAGCAAGGGCCACAAAGATGCCGAAATACTGACCTGGCCCCCTTCCTCTCCTAATTTAAATTCTATTGAGAATTTGTGGGCACATTTTTCAAACATGAGATTTACAGTCAGGGAAGACTGTACAACTCTTTGAACAGCATTTGGAAGACTGTTGTTGCTGCTTCAGGTTGGTTGTGAACAAATCAAGAAACTGAAAGACTCCATAGATGGAAGGCTCATGGCAGTTATTGTAAAGAAGGGTGGTTTTATCGGTCACTGAATATTTTAGAAAGGACAGACATTTTTATTAATTGTCATTTTGTGTTACTTATTTGTTACACTTATAATATTGAGAGTTGGGAACACATGAGTTGGAAAAATAGAAAGAAACATCACAACTAGACAATTCCAGACCAGTGACTAGACCATTCCAGACCATTGACTAGACCATTCCAGACCAGTGACTAGACCATTCCAGACCAGTGACTTGACCATTCCAGACCAGTGACTAGATCATTCCAGACCAGTGACTTGACCATTCTAGACCAGTGACTAGACCATTCCAGACCAGTGACTAGACCATTCCAGGCCAATCACTAGACCATTCCAGACCAGTGACTAGACCATTCCAGACCAGTGACTAGACCATTCCAGACCAGTGACTTGACCATTCCAGACCAGTGACTTGACCATTCCAGACCAGTCACTAGACCATTTCAGGTAAATCCTGCATTGGTGTAAGGAATACATATTTGTAAAACCACCACAGCTAGAAAGTGCTAAGCAACTCAGTAGCTTTCATGTTTACTAGGGATGAGTTAATGCCAGTGATCCGCAGGGCAATGCACTGTGAGGGTGAATAATGGATGTCCTTATGGTTTTCCACTGCAGTGCCAGGACTATTTTGTCTTTTATACCGGGGGTCCGACATGCCAGATTAAGTTAGAGTCAGTCTGTCAGTCAGAGCGGGCTTGCCCTGGAGGAGGACAGAGGAACACACAAAACACATGGCCTGCCCTGAGGTCAGCCTGAATGTATGTGTCAACATCACAGGTCAAGTCCTATAAAAATCTGCAAACTACCTAGCAGGCCCAATGCCAGCTGTTTGAATGGGAAGCTTGTGCTTATTGCTTGTCAAAGTGAAATATGAACACATTTGAAAATATCAGCCTACTATATGTATAATAGGCTTTTTGTTTACAAAGTGAAATTCACCTCAAAGTTAATGTTGAGATACAAGTAAAACAGTATCTGTGGCTGGTGGGGTTGATTTCAGAAATTCAATTATGATAAAATTTCCTCTTTCTATGAATTCTGTTGAAATTTCTGATCTGTTTTTGAATGCAGATATATTTTAATTCATCTCAGTTTGAATGCACTAAATGTTTTCAGGTTGATAGTCAAATTTTAAGTCTATACTAAAGGCCCATTCACAATTGTCGTGAAAATACCAGTGCATAGCCAGTCTTGTCAGAGCGGACGTTTGGAAATTAACAAGAAGGTTTACGAGTCTATATATGTCATTTTCGTGGATAACAAAAACATGTTCAAAGTATTTTGGGCAAGAACATAGGAGGCAACTCAGTTCTAAACAACGGTACAACTTAAGGCAGTCCAAGTGTCAAACAAGGTGGAAAAGACAAAACCTAAACATTTCTCTGTGACTCGGTGGTAGGCATTGATTTTTGGGCGTTTTGTTTGTCTTCCACAGGGATTAGGCCAGCCCTTGGCGAAGGGCATGGAGTTGTGTAATGCCATTCCATCTGGTAATTATAACACTTCCCTGGCTTGGGGACAAGAATTTTCTTCACCGGTCCTGTAGCCGGCAATTGTTTTGGCGCATCCTTCGCCACTAGGAAAAGACCAATGTATAGCCAGTGTTTTCTACGTGGGATGGTGGAAATAAACAAATCTGAAAACATGAAAGGAGGGTTTTGAGTCTTTATTTCTTTCATAAATGACAAAAAAACAGCAATAATTTTTGGTAAGAATACAGGGATAATTCATTTCCTAACAAAAACACAACTTAGAAGATGGAAAAGAAAAACAAAACATATTTTTGTGTTGCAAGTATTAGTTCACAAAAACAAAACTATAACACTTTTTATTTTTAAATGCTTGACAAATATTGCATGCTGTTTGGGTATCTTGTGATACGTAAATATATTGCACAAGTCCATATTGCATATGTCAAATAAGACTAATTGTGAATCCCGAAGGAACCACTTTTTTTTTTTTAAATGTTTGCATTTTGATTTCCCCAGAGTTTCATTAAGCAGATCATTTATTTGTAAAAATGTACAGTGGTTCCAGCGTCTCACCATCATCTAATGTTGAATGTTACTGTGAGATATGATGGATAGTTGAACTCAGTCCAAAAAGTCAGTATTGGGCCTGAGGCCAGGAAGGCTTTTTGACAGGTTGTCAAACCAACCTTGGCAGTCTCCAATCTCTCCATGTGTGTTCAGCACCCAGGATTCATTAACCAGAAGGAATGTGTGCCTTCTTACAGTACATTGCCTCTTATCCCATCTTTCAACAAAGACTTTCTCCAGACTGACCCCCACAGGGAGCATTTGCCACTGCAGAGCTGGAGAGCAGCTTGTCTATTTGACTCTTCACTGGAACGTGAGTATTTTTACTCCGTGTAGAGTATGCTTTAGTTTCAAGTCTTTAATAGTACTAAGAACATAATCATTAATAAAGGAATGTGTCAGTAGGCCAAATACAGCCATATTATTTTCTTATTTTCTCAAAAAGGAATGTTTTCATGTTGACTATAATGTAAACTAGACAAAATATTCACATAGAAATATAAACATCACAGCAAGCAAGAGACTAAGTCAGAAAAACATGCTTAAATTAGATATTTAAGATTAGTTCGTTCCTAAAGATTTACAAAATCCCTCTAGACACAAGCCACCCTGTTTCCGACATAGAACTTCTCTGAATGTTGTGGTTTCTTTATGCATCGTTCTTGTCATTTAATCCCAGCCTTTTAAAACATGTACACTGCAACACGCTTTCCCACACAAGGCAGTAAAGTACTATATGTCTTTAAGAGCTGTCTCATATACTGCTGTTGATAAAAGGAGAATATCTATCTAGCATGTAAAGTTTGACCCTAGACAACGGGAGAAAGCTTTCCAGTCAGATCAGCATTTGTGTAGATAGTGGAGTATGTTGATATCAAATGATATGTAAAATCCATGCAGATATTGCTTCCAGTGGAACTGCTCCTGCAGTTTGTGGCCATATAGAGTAACCTCCTTGTTCCTCTGATTTGTCCCAGCGGGCCTACAGAGGCAGACATGGCTCTTGCTAAGTCTCAGCGGTCAGACAGATGATGCTTGGCTTAGTTTCAGTCCGTCTCTGTCCCCAAGCGTGGCGACACCTGTCAAAATAATACGAATGTTTGCTTTTACTGCTCTTAGTGCACTTACCGGTATGAACAGCTGAGCTTTCCTTGCTACTTGATCTGATTCAGAATTTAACAGGGGATCCCTTCTGGCTGAGAGCATCACTACATTCCAAACAACCCTTTAAGTTCATATCCATGAACCATGGTACTAACTAGTAGAAGTGCTTATGTACATAGACTATTGTAGTAACTGCTACTGTAGTACTAAAGATCGATCGGTTTCTGGGCAGTATGTGGGCTAGCACCGTTTGACATAATGGCCAGTCAAAATAAGCTAGGATTGGAAACCCAGAACAGACAAACAGCTGATGTGCAGCCTTCAGAACCCACAGGTAAACCCAGATCCTGGAAGTCTGGAAGCCCTAAACCCTCACTGCACTATGTGCTCATAGTTAGACTAAACCGAATCGGCCCTGGGAATGCTCTTAGCTCTGCTCAGGTTCTATCGGGGCAACACTTACTGCTTCTACTCATTCATTACCCTATTTGTACCAGACTGGTTGTTTCATGCTACCGAGTCCTATGGCATTTCCAGTGATTATACAGATTTACTAACACTGAAGTAAACACTTTGTTTGGGTGATTTTTGTTGTTGTAATGATTGTTCTAAGAGGCCAGGCATGGTCATTCCCGAACACACAAGGTCAACAGACTGTTGGGTTATTTTCTGGGCACTTTGGGTCACCTTTTCGTATATTTATTCTTCTGGGAAAGGGGAAATTAGAAAATATTTTCAGGGTGTACTTCTTGTAGGATGAAAATGTTGGGAATTTGAAACAAGAATGCCCTTGCTGTGTGCTGAAACTGCATGTGCAAATGTCTGGTACAAACTGACACCCTATTTATAGTAATGAATGCACAATCATCAAGGCATTGTGGGTTTTGAAGACCTGATTATCTGCAAGGAATTGAAGAATCATGGTACCCTAATTTATCCAAGTTGGGACCCCACTACCAATCATGAGAGAGTGTAATCTACTATACATTTTCCAGTGTTACGTAAAGACCTGTATTACACTGTGTGATAAAGTGTATTTGAGTTAAATGATACCATATGATGCAGCAATCCTAAAAGAATTTCTCAAGTCAGGTAACTTTCTCAGTCCTTCTTTAATTACCTTTAAGAGCACAATTAAGCCAATTTCTCCTTTTCCGCTGCCAAACATAATGCAGCCAAACATCAGACCCAAAGGTTTTGCTTAATTCACCCAGTTCAATGTACTGCCATTATTAATTGGCAGTCAACATTGAGTTCCTGTTCACATATTTCTGTTAATTACCTAGAAATTCAAGATGAACCAGGCAGAGTACATTACCCTGGTAACGATTCCATGTTTGCCAGAAATAATGACAACTTAACCATGTTCCATCTCTGAGTAGACACACCAGACTACAAAGCATTTTTCCAGGCTGTCAGTATGTCTACACAGCAGGATGGTGTTCAGATAAACTGCTTAGATAATAGACACTCCCCTTTCTGTACTTACAATGCAATATTCTCTCTGTCTCTTTTGCTAACCATGCTCTGCGATCAGTGTTGGACCTGCCACTGGGCCATTTAGTTCTTCTCGAATTCAAGACTAACGCAACACCACATATAACAGAGACATTAGAGATTGTTTTGGCCTGCTGAAGCTTAAAGAGTTTTAGATTGACAACAACTCCCAAGATTCCCAGGTGAAACACACTTGACTGTGGTCTTTGTTTGTTGGTCAGGTCTTATGTCCTGTTCTAGGTGGTGTAAGTGTAGACAGTAGTGACCCTGGTTGTTTGAGGATAGACAGTAATGACCCTGGTGGTGTAAGGATAGACAGTAGTGACCCTGGTGGTGTGAGGATAGACAGTAGTGACCCTGGTGGTGTGAGGATAGACAGTAGTGACCCTGGTGGTGTGAGGATAGACAGTAGTGACCCTGGTGGTGTGAGGATAGACAGTAGTGACCCTGGTGGTGTGAGGATAGACAGTAGTGACCCTGGTGGTGTGAGGATAGACTGTAGTGACTCTGGGGGTGTGAGGATAGACAGTAGTGACTCTGGGGGTGTGAGGATAGACAGTAGTGACCCTGG
>JACXGJ010002471.1:51678-65237 GCA_016801105.1 Esox niger | reverse complement strand
GATCAGTCGGTATAGGTTAGGTGGAGTGAGCGTTAATGTAAACAAACCCTGCTGTAGATCAGTCGGTATAGGTTAGGTGGAGTGAGCGTTAATGTAAACAAACCCTGCTGTAGATCAGTCGGTATAGGTTAGGTGGAGTGAGCGTTAATGTAAACAAACCCTGCTGTAGATCAGTCGGTATAGGTTAGGTGGAGTGAGCATTAATGGTGCTCAGAGAGTGTGGACACGTGAGGGAGAGGGGGAAGGGAGAAGAGAGTGAAATTGTATACAAAGTCAGACATGATGAATCATTTCTGCCATCCGCGTTTGTAAGTTACTGAACAACGCTTAGGCTCATGGAATGCTTGCATGAGAGCAAACAAGCACATTGAGTCATATTCAAGAAGATGTTTGAGACAGAGAGAACTGCGCGTCCTTAAAGGCATGTCGCTCCTCACAAAGGCTCCTAAACGGTCCCATACGCATGGCTCATCACATCTACAGCAAGACTGAACGTATAATCAGCAACAGTCTGTAAAGGACAGTCAAGTTGTTTCCTCTGTTACCTTTATATCAACACCTCCCAGGAGTTGGTCTTTCTCTCCTTTCTCTCTAAAGTCACTCTCACGTTTCCTCCCCTGTCTCACTCTTGCTTTGAACTCCGTCTTTGACCCCGGTCGCAACTCTTTCTTCATTCCTCCATTGCTCTGTCTAAGAAACTCAAACTTCTGTGTCCTTTCTCAGTTCCTTAGCGGCTATGTGCAGAGCCGAAGCCAGGGGCCAGGGGAGCCAGCTTGAAGACGGGGAGGGGGTGTATTCTCCAGACAGCCAGCCGAGCTCACCCTCTGACTCATTTTCCCATGCTGGAACACTGAGCGGCGGGGGATGGGTATGCCTAACTGCTGCTCTCAGAACTGTTTTTCCAGCGTTGCACAGGTCTGGACAAAGTATTTTCAGTCAAGCTGGGGAAAAAGGCCCCTAGACTGACTACAGGGATGTTAGGCTAAGCAGAGAAAAGTCAGATGCAGGCTATAGATGCGCTAAGACTGGGTACATATGCAGTCACAATATTTTGGAAAACCATGGCTCCAGCCCAACCCCCCCCCGGCCCTATTTTAAATACAATACCATTCAATCAAACGTTCAGATGATCTCTTCATTTTTATTTTTTGAACACATGGATACTTCAGCTAAATTCAGCTAAGATGGAAATGCACCTCTTTATGGGGAAGTTGCTACACCTCTAACTTTACCATCACATACAATAGTTAACATTAGAAGCAAGTGGACCTGAACGCAAGTCATTTGATCTGTAAATCTTAAGAGAATAACCTGGAAGGGTCCAGTCAAGATTAGAAACTTGGTCTGGTTTGGTCAAAACCATATGGTTGTGTGACACACCAGGCTAAGATCTGTCCATCGGTCCAATCATCTACAGATGGAGAAATGTCCAGACTCCTGGCAATCTCCATAGGTTTGGTCAACACACAAAATTCAGCCCATGAGTTGACTGTAAGATGCTCATTGAAGTCTCTAAGGACCCCGGGGCAACATTTACAGGCACAATCAGTGCCTAAGTGAACAGTCCGCAAAAGACTACATGGGAGGTCAGGAAGAAAGAGGTGTCTGCTCTCAATAAAGAATATCAAGACCTGACAGATGAGTCCAGGGGAGAGTTGTTATGGTGCAAAGCAGGACACCGTGTTGGGCAAAAGCAAAACACTGCCTTTGAACAGAAGAACCTTATACCAAAGATAAAGCTTGGAAATGGTGGCATTGTGGTGTGCTTAGCTGTCTCAGGGCCTGGTTAACTTGTCACAATTGAGTCAACTATGTATTCCAGATTGTACCAGAGGATTATTGAGGAGACTGTGAGGCAATCTGTCAAAAAACAGAAGCTGAACTGAACATGGATTTAGCAACAGGACAATGACCCAAAACACACAAGATAAACTACAACAGAATGTCCAAAAAGAAATGAGTGTTGCTAGAAGTCAAATCCTATAAACATGCTCTGATAGGACTTGAAGTCGGCCGTGCATGCAAATAAAACTCTACTCTGACACAGCAAAATGTCCTTCCAGTCGATGATTGACTGTTACAAGAGACAGCTACAGCAAGTTATTTCAGAGAAAGTGGACAACACCAAATGTAAAAATTGGGTTGTATATTTTTTTTTGCATTACGAAAATGTGTTGGTATTGATTTTTAATTGTTAAAGGGATAGTTCGACTTACCCTGAGATGTTCCTGAAGGCCCATATATTCACATCTTATCTTGTCTTATCTTGGAATTAGCACTGTTTGCATTGTCCAAATTCATGATTTCAAAGTGTAGCCACAAAAGCTGCATTGCAATCGGAAACCATTTCAAAATAGGAGCATCATAGCAGCTTGGACTCTAATTGTTTCTAACAATCCAGTAGTTTGTTTCTCAAAGAGCACAAAGGGTGCTAGGTACAGAGGTAGTCAGTGTCAGCTAGTTAAACGCTCATGTTGCTGCAGTCAGTCAAATGTGTCTGTCTGTCTCTCAAGGAATGCTAGCTATGTAGCTGTTTTGGTTATAGAGCACTAATGTATGGGGTAATACAGAGGTGATAAGATGACTGATAACATTAATGCCCGCCCTCAGCTCAACACTTACCTAATCAATCTTAAAGAGATGGTGCAACGATATCTCCAGATACTGTCTTTGTTGTCATTAAAGCTAAAGCATCACACTTTTCTGCTAATGTCAGTCGTTCAGTGTCTAGAGATGTGAAATACTGAGTATTTCACTGAATGTCATATTAGCAATTTTGAGCTTGTCATATTGCAGCCAGTGGATTATAAAGATCCGTTCAAGATATGTCCCTCCGAACCACAGCTGGGCATCAGTCTTCTGATCATGCTGCTCACTCACCCAGAGGTTTTTGAGACACCACCACGCTTGAAGGAGAACGCATTCTCCTGCTAACAGCTATGACAGCTTGCAGGTACCCAAACCATCTTGGGGAATTGCCAGAGTGTAAAGAGAATTGGTGTCCGTGTCCCACAAACACCCAAACTACCCTGGAATGTGCTTAGCCAAATCCCACTGGCCAATTCAGATTCTAAGGCACCACTGTGACTTATGCCACTCGTCCACTTTGGAGCCCATAACTGGCCATACTTGAGGGAAGAACACACTTGGGATGGCTGACCGAAGAGCACGAAAACAACATTATTTCAATTCGGAAAAATACCTCCACATTATCAATTTCATCATCTGTTTCTTATTTTGTTACTCAGCCAGGATTGCTCCAGCGCACACAACGCTCTCTTTCAGGCGACCCCCACCAAAGAACGGGAATTGGTTTAACCCAGTTATGAACAGTCTTTCAAAGGGCATCTGAGGGAAGATATACATCTCCCTTGAAAAGTCTGATTTTTCAACTAGTGAGAAAATACCCATAGATCTTGAGAAGTAGCGTTTTTGTGATTCAACGTAAAATCTTTCAAGGCCCGTTTCCCAATAGGGATTAGTCTTACTTGGACTAAGAAGCACACACCAATAAACAAAAAAATGACTGGGATAAAACAGCAGTGCCCTTCACTTCTTTCTGCCTGTTTGTCTGCCTGTTTTTCTGCCTGTCGCTTTCTAATGTACCCTACATTCCAAAAAGTAAAACCTTTACTCTGCCCTTCTTCAACAGTATGGTCTCCCTCTCTCTTCCCCTCTCCACCCCCCTCCCCTGCTCTCTCACTTCCCCCTCTCCTTCCTTTCTTCTTCCCTCTTTCTTTCCCACTCTCTTTCCTTTTTTCCTTCCCTCCCTCCTCCCTCTCTCCTTCCCTCACTCCTCATCCCTACAGTGGTGTGGTTTGGCTGCAGCTGACTGTGGTCATAGTTTCCATCCACTCCCTGTCTGCCGGATTCACTGCTCTGAGAGGTCTGTATCAGGCTCAGGAGCGTCCCGGTGACGTGTGTCTGCGTGCCTGCACTGTATGTGTCCCGTGCTGCCAGGGAGTATATGTGTTGCCTCTGTGGCACCGATTACAGTGAAATGAATGGACTGAAGGGAGATGGCATCATATCCATGTTAGGCCAAAGTAGTTATCCTTCAGAAAAGGCCACAGTAGGTAATCCCTAAAATACTCCCCTCCAAAGCATGGCAATCTGTAATTCCTTGACAAGGAGGAGCCGTAGCGGAGGGCAGCAGACCACTCCCTTTAATACAGAGAGAATTAATTTCCCAAAAGGCTGCTCCTTTCTGTTTTTAACAAAAATGGCTGCCACACTGAAAGGATCCCACATATTATCAAAGTGGGAGGTCTTCGGGCAGGAAACAATGGTGTAGTCACTGCCTCCCTTCCAGTAACAAAACCTATAACTGTTTGTGTTTTTTTATTGTTGGGGGTCCACCTCAGTCATGACTGCATTGGGGAGTATCTACTACAAGAATACACGCCTACCCATGCAATAAGCACTGTGTTCTTGAATGAAACTCAAGCATTAGCGAGTACCACAATATAAATGGCATCATAAATTGAATGAGGTCTTTGTTTTAGAAAATTACAGACACTTGGAACATTCAGGCATCTTCCACCTGCAAAACCATGACAGAGCTTTGAAGCTGAGAGGAATGAATTTGAAAAAAATGTAAGAACATAAGATGCTAAGAAAGTAAGACAGTAAAACGGTTAGAAGGAAATAATGCAAAAGGGAAATGAAGTAAATAAAGAAAATAGTAAAGAAAAAGTATATAAAGAAATAATGAAGTCAGTCAATGGTCAGTCTGTCTCTGCTAATGTGACAGTTCTGGATTTGGCACACAGATGATGGGTAAATTGATGCCCTACTCCAGTCTTCTTTTATTCAGTTCCACGTTGCCATACGCTAGATGCCAGCGAACCAGAGAAGACTAGCTATCCACCCTGTAATTTAACCCCTCCCATTCTCGGCTCAGCTTCTTCCTCTCTCATTTAGTAAAAACACTGCTTTTGGTTTTCCCTCACCCTCTCGCCCCGGCTCTCTCCCTCAACATCTCTTGGTCTCCCATTCCCTCTTTCTCTGCTTTCTCTCTTTCCTTCTCCCCTTGCACTCCTCCATCCCTCTTGCTGTAGTCCTTCCTCTTCTGCTCCCTATTTTTCCCTTCCTCATCGCAGGTTCCCCCTCTTTCTCTCTCTCTCTGTCTCTTCCTTGCTCCAACTCACGTACATTAATTCCAACAAACGTACACACACGCACACACACACACACACGCACACACACACACACACACACACACACACACACACACACACAAACACGTACAACACAGACCTTCTGGTGCCAGACACAAGTCCTTAGGCCCTGTCTGTGTTTGTGTTAGGGTTTGAGAGGAACGGCAGATCTGGGTGTGTGGCACTGGCTGGCTGGCCGTGGCAGGTGTGCCACGCAGGTGGGCACCAACTTTAGGTTTCTGGAGGCGGTGCTGTTTACTCACCCTGATCTGAGCCATGAGAATTAGGTTAAGACGCCAATAACAGCTCTGAGACCAGATGATTATCACTGTAGCACAGGATGAAGCGGGTTGATGGGTTTCTGAATAGAAGCTTACACTGTGGCTGACCACACATTGGTTAGAGTCCCTTGAGTTTCTGTCTATGTGAAGCAGGTCAGGGTTAGGGTCAACTCAGGTTTTCAATTCAGAACGTTAACTGAAAATGAAAAGGCAGATGTTTTTTTCAATTGATGAAATACATTGAAATCAACATTCTAGCATACCAAATAGAATAGAAAACAAATAGATTTGTCCCTAATACAGAGGGCTCCAGTGCACCACAGAGTAATTCATCACATGACTCTATGGGGCTGTCCCTGACATTGGCATCATATTATCCCCCTCCAAGCTTCTCCAGAATCTTCCCTGAACAACAGTAACAAAAGCAAAGAGACACAATGAAATGTTGAAAACCCTGTGTTAAGGATAACAACAGACTACTGACAGAGGAATCAGGGAAGTGTGGGTAGTGTTGACATGGTTGGTGTAGCCATGGTTAATGGTGACATGGTCGGTGTAAACATGGTTGGTGTAGCCATGGTTAATGGTGACATGGTCGGTGTAAACATGGTTGGTGTAGCCATGGTTAATGGTGACATGGTCGGTGTAAACATGGTTGGTGTAGCCATGGTTAATGGTGACATGGTCGGTGTAAACATGGTTGGTGTAGCCATGGTTAATGGTGACATGGTCGGTGTAAACATGGTTGGTGATGACACAGTTGGTGTTGACATGGTTAGTGTTCACATGGTCGGTGTTGACACGGTTGGTGTTGACATGGTCGGTGTTGACATGGGTGGTGTTGACATGGTAGGTGTTGACTTGGTGTTGGCATGTTGGTGTTGAATTGGTGTTGACATGGTTGGTGTTGACATGTTGGTGTTGACATGATTGGTGATGACATAGTTGGTGTTGACATGGTTAGTGTTGACATGGTTGGTGTTGACATGGTCGGTGTTGACATGGGTGGTGTTGACATGTTGGTGTTGACATGGTGTTGACATGGTTGGTGTTGACATGTTGGTGTTGATATGGTTGGTGTTGAAATGTTGGTTTTGACCTGTTGGTGTTGACATGGTTGATGTTAACATGATTGGTGTTGACATGTTGGTGTTGACATGTTGGTGTTGAAATGGTAGGTGTTGACTTGGTGTTAACATGGTTGGTGTTGATATGGTTGGTGTTAACATGGTTGGTGTTGACATGGTTGGTGTTAACATGGTAGGTGTTGACATGGTTGGTGTTGACATGTTGGTGTTGATATGGTTGGTGTTGACTTGGTGTTATCATGGTTGGTGTTGATATGGTTGGTTGTTGGTGTTGACTCGGTGTTAACATGGTTGGTGTTGATATGGTTGGTGTTGACATAGTTGGTGTTGACATGTTGGTGTTGACATGTTGGTGTTGACTTGGTGTTGACATGGTTGGTGTTGACATGTTGGTGTTGACATGATTGGTGATGACATAGTTGGTGTTGACATGGTTGGTGTTGACATGATTGGTGATGACATAGTTGGTGTTGACATGGTTAGTGTTGACATGGTTGGTGTTGACATGGTTATTGTTGACATGGTTGTTGTTGACATGGTCGGTGTTGACATGGGTGGTGTTGACATGTTGGTGTTGACATGGTGTTGACATGGTTGGTGTTGACATGTTGGTGTTGATATGGTTGGTGTTGAAATGTTGGTTTTGACATGTTGGTGTTGACATGGTTGATGTTAACATGATTGGTGTTGACATGTTGGTGTTGATATGGTAGGTGTTGACTTGGTGTTAACATGGTTGGTGTTGATATGGTTGGTGTTAACATGGTTGGTGTTGACATGGTTGGTGTTAACATGGTAGGTGTTGACATGGTTGGTGTTGACATGTTGGTGTTGATATGGTTGGTGTTGACTTGGTGTTAACATGGTTGGTGTTGACTTGGTTTTGACATGGTAGGTGATGATATGGTTGGTTGTTGGTGTTGACTCGGTGTTAACATGGTTGGTGTTGATATGGTTGGTGTTGACATAGTTGGTGTTGACATGTTGGTGTTGATATGGTTGGTGTTGACTTGGTGTTGACATGGTAGGTGATGATATGGTTGGTTGTTGGTGTTGACTTGAAGTTAACATGGTTGGTGTTGACATGGTTGGTTGTTGGTGTTGACTTGAAGTTAACATGGTTGGTGTTGACATGGTTGGTTGCTGGTGTTGACTTGGAGTTAACCTGGTTGGTGTTGACACGGTTGTTGACATAGGTGGTGTTGACATGGTTGTTGTTGACATGGTTGTTGTTGACATGGTTGTTGTTGCTTAGGACCCATTTGGATCTTCCAGTACATTTTACTTCAGCTTCCAATACAGGAACACTTGATGGCAATTTAAAGAAAATCACATGACATCATTACCCCAAACAAGACATCCAGACGTCTTTGGGACAAAACGGCCAATGAGAGTCCAAAGGGTTCGTCTTACCTCCCGCCCCCGCCCCATTGTGTCTGTAAGATTGGGCAAGACTGTGGCAGGTATCTGTAATTGAAGCAGATGATTTCTAACTCTGCCTTAATGACAGACGTTTCTCAGTCTCCCAAATTGAAGCGGCTTGAAAGGGTGCGATTTCGCCCCAGTTCTCCCCCAGCCTATAATTTGTCTGGTACGCGAGGGCCTATGAAAGATACCATCCCTGCGCCTGGTGAGGATGAAAAACAGACAGTCTGTGACGAGAGAGAGAGAGAGAGAGAGAGGGAGAGGGGGGTATCGTCTCAACACCAACAAACTCTTCAGTCCTACCTCATCCCATTGGGGCAATAGAACAGCCTCATCATTGTTGTCTTCGTTACACGAAGACGTCTGAACACACTGTAACCCGACGAGCACAGACAGAATTCCAGGAGGGACTCCAGTTCTAGGGCCCTGTGTGATGTCCTACTCTCTCCCCTGCTCCTCTAGCCTTTAAAGACAGGGCCGAGACTTGGCCCAAGGAGTGTGGTACCGCATCAGCAGCGGTTTGAGTCCCACTCTGATCCGGCCCGTTCCCTTACATACGCCGGTCCCATTCCCCGTGGACATTGAAAGACACAAACCAACACAGTTGTGTCGTCTAACAGCTATACAACGGTGAGTGGCACAGAAACACCGCCTGACTCACGCCCCACACAACCGCCTCGCAGGCAAAATCACTGAACCTCGAGAAATCAATAAGCCCGTCCAGCGGGAGCCCCCGTCTGCCTGCCTGAAAGCCCGGCTGCTGGCCGGCGAGTTTAAACCTGCACACATAACAGCCCAGGACTGAGTTCTCAGCAGCTGGCGGGAGTGCTAGTACCGGCTCCGCCTCCCCTCCTTCATCTCTCCGTCCGACCATCCTCGCCTGCGACTGACAAGGAAGGGATGGGATTCCGGAGGGTACGGCCAAGGACGGCGCTGTGTGACGTGGCGAAAAATAAAGGTCAGAGTTAGAGACGGGGACCTTTCACAAAGAACCCAGTTGGCTAAATTGGAAGATATGGTCAAATCTACAAACGTTCAGTTGATTTGCGTGACGTTGCAGTAGCTGGGCATTGTGGGTTTGCGTCAGGTCCTGATAATAAAACTGCAGTGCCTGGAAACCCAATCGCAGCCAGCACACCTGCTGCGTAACAGAAGCCCTTGTATGAAGCAGGCGCCAAATGCCTGCACCTTTCCCGCCCCTAACCTCTTAACAGGACCTCGTGAAGTGTGTCTCACAGCTAGGCTTTGCTGCCTGCCTTGCCCTGGAGGTGCACACAGACAAACACACACACACACACACACACACACACTTAAAGATTTACTGAGAAACCTGCGGAAACACGCACATATGAACCACGGGTCGAGTGAAACAGTATCTACTTTAATTTACAGTACCTACTTTTACATCACCTGACAAAAGAAATATGTGTCCTGCCACTAAATGTTGTGGATGATCCACTTGTTGAGCCTCTGTTCTCAACCTAAATAAAGGCTTATGATGAACAACAATTAATTTAACTTCCGAGGCGCCCATCACCTCCACTGAGGTGGACTTCACTGAGGTGTCCTTCACCTCCACTGAGGTGGACTTCACTGAGGTGTCTTTCACCTCCACTGAGGTGGACTTCACTGAGGTGGACTTCACTGAGGTGTCCTTCACCTCCACTGAGGTGCCCGTTGACTCTACTGAGGTGCCCGTTGACTCCACTGAGGTGCCCGTTGACTCCACTGAGGTGCCCGTTGACTCCACTGAGGTGCCCGTTGACTTAACTGAGGTGCCCGTTGACTCCACTGAGGCGCCCGTTGACTCCACTGAGGCGCCCGTTGACTCCACTGAGGCGCCCGTTGACTCAACTGAGGCGCCCGTTGACTCGTTGACTCCACTGAGGCGCCCGTTGACTCCACTGAGGCGCCCGTTGACTCAACTGAGGCGCCCGTTGACTCAACTGAGGTGCCCGTTGACTCCACTGAGGTGCCCGTTGACTCCACTGAGGTGCCCGTTGACTCCACTGAGGCACCCGTTGACTCCACTGAGGCGCCCGTTGACTCCACTGAGGCGCCCGTTGACTCCACTGAGGCGCCCGTTGACTCCACTGAGGTGCCCGTTGACTTAACTGAGGTGCCCGTTGACTTAACTGAGGTGCCCGTTGACTCCACTGAGGCGCCCTTCACCTCCACTGAGGCGCCCGTTGACTCCACTGAGGTGCCCGTTGACTCCACTGAGGAAAATGCACCAAGGCAGCATTCCCACAGGCACACTAACCTTCCCATGGCTCAACCTCAATGACCAAACATGACAAGTGGAGAACACTAAGACTCAATCATCTATCAAAGCGAGGTGTATATGGTGATTGGTGTATTGTAAAACATGCGCGTGGCATCACATGCAATGACTAAAGTGTGTGTGTGTGTGTGTGTGTGTCCCAGTGCAATGAGGTGACTGCACAGCGCCTGTTCTAAATTGACACCTTCCTGACAAGGCAGCCTAAAAGAAGTACATGAGGATCAAACATTTGCTAACAAGGTGAAAACCTTGTTAAGGGATTTTGCGCTGCTGTGAGTTTTGCTAATTGGGGGTGGCTTTCAATGAGGAATGCAATTCTATTCATAAAAAATATAAAGACACACTATTTTCCAAGTCCCAACAACTTATCGTAAATGCTCTAAAGATTATCTGCTGACAATCGGTAAGAATTTAACTATACCAAAATCAACTAACTCCAACCTTAAGCTTCAACTTAAACCCTATTCAAACGCTAACCCCTAACCTAGAAAGAAGTTGCTTGTAAGCAGATTTCCAGTTTGTTCAAAGCTTCTTTATATTATTACTATCTACAGAATATCTACAGATGGCAATTGGGACTCTCATAATGAAGTGTAACTTAATATTATACCACAAATATAAAATATGAACATATAATATTTAATAAACGCATACTGTGTCAGTTGAAATGGTGTTATATAGCATTGCAGGTCATGTATCCAAATCTCCAAATACTCAAACATGTCGGATATCACTTAATCATGGCACGCTTGAGTGAGATGACAAAAAAAAGACAGAAAAAAAGAAACTCTAAGACATGATAGCATTAGCGTCCTCTAATGACTTCGGAGCACACCTCTCCTACTATTATTACCTCAGGTTCAGAGATATGAGCCCATGTTCATCACCGGGAAATTACAGGCTGCCGTTATCGCACGGGCCAGTGGGTTTCACTTTTCAACACCAGACAGGTACCAGAAACCTCCATATGCAGCCCCTCCTGTGGGACGTGAACCCCACTGTGCAGAGGCAAAAGGAGAAGAAAAAACCCTCAGGTAAAGTGAACCTTGTTAAACCGCACTCCGACAGACACAAAAACAATTTACTGGTGCCCCAGTTCCTGTCTTGCAGATGTTCATAAACTACATGTTGTGTGTATAAATATATAATTATTAGCCCCTCTGTAACATTTTTTTTACCCCCTCCTCCCCACTAACATCCACTAGCTACCTCTGCAAACATATGGCTCCTTCGAAACTTCAAACGGTCGGCTTCCGTTCATAAAAAAAAGGGGCTTTAAAGAGGGGCACCTCTAGGTTGTGGGTGCTCAGGGAAAAAGCATCAGTGTATTCATTAAAGCCCTGTATGGAGGTAATGAAAAAGCAGCAGTCACCTTTTCGTGGGTTGCCACGCTGGCTGGAGGTGGGCTGCAAGTCTTTGGTCTGCCTAGTGAAAAATGGAAGAGAAGAAAATAAAAGTCACTTTCAAAAAATTCAATTGCCCTAACTGTGTCTCAATCTGCTCTGAAAGGCAAGGCAGAGCAGCCGAACATCAGCCTGCTGTATGTGGGTGTGATGCAACAGCATGCAGGAGTTGACTCCCAGCAAGTAGTGAAGCCTTGTGCATAAAAACCTGAGTTATGATAATATTCTCTGATATTATTGGTTACTTCATCTATGCTGGCCTTTCTACTTAGTCAGGTCTTTCATTTAGTAAATATTCATCAGAAGAGATGCTTTATATTGCACTTGATCATCTTTATACTGTAAACTCTCATAAAGAATCTTAGAAGGGCTTTACATTAGAACTGACCAAGATTCAGTCCAAACCAAAGTTGACTGTACTGAGGATTGGTCATATAAAGGTTAGGATTGGGGTAAGGGTTAGGTTTAGTTTTAGAATAAGGATTAGTTCTAGGGCTACAGAATAGGGAACATGGATTTCTTGGTTTGGGTTACGTTTCAGTTCCCAACTACTGAACTGTAAAACAAGCAAATGCAGGCGAAGTGAGGATATCTGCCTGGTCCTTTGACATGAAGCCTTACCAGTCTCTGTGTTAAGTTTTGGGTAAGAATTTTACGTTTATGTATTCCATTGACAGTCCTAAATTGTCAGTCATCACTTTAATAAAACCAACATGAATGTGTGTCTGTCTGTGTGTTGCAGCTGGAAAACTGAATCAAGGAATCAGCAATATGATTCATATCCAACCCTGCTTCACTGCCGGCCGATATCCAAAATGGAATCATCTGTCCATCTTTAAAAATGTGAATCAAAATCTCATTTGTCTTGTGTTACTGTTTTCTTTCCACAACAAGAAACCATATTTTCCCTGGTTCAGGCTAATGTCACTCTGATGTGCTTCTTTGGCAATCAACTGCCTCAAGTTTCAGACATTTTCCACTGTCTCTGTCCAACAACTCAATAACCTGACATCTGCTATCCCTACCAATGGCTATTATCTTGCGTCCATTGTAGAGGAAACCTTTGCAGCTACAGTTCACTCTCTCCCTCCCTCTCTCCACCTCTCTATCTGAGAGTCCGGGCCAACCCGACACATTGGTCCAGTGGGACTCCACCCTTCTTAACCACCAGTCTGAACTGTATGAGAGACAAACCACAAAACAGTAGATTACAAAGAGTCCTGTCAGGCGAAGCGGCCCAGGAAATCACTGTTTCCATTTCAGACACTGGTTGTTCTCTAGCCTCTACAAGGCACCAGCAGTGCCCCCGGGAAGCCTGGGTCACTTACACATGGGGCTGGGTCACTTACACATGGGGCTGGGTCACTTACACATAGGGGCTGAGTCACTAACATATGGGGACTGGGTCACTTACACATGGGGACTGGGTCACTTACACACGCGGCTGGGTCACTTACACACGGGGCTGGGTCACTAACATATGGGGACTGGGTCACTTACACATGGGGACTGGGTCACTTACACACGGGGCTGGGTCACTTACACACGGGGCTGGGTCACTTACACACGGGGCTGGGTCACTTACACATGGGGACTGGGTCACTTACACATGGGGCTGGGTCACTTACACATGGGGACTGGGTCACTTACACATGGGACCGGGTCACTTACACACGGGGCTGGGTCACTTACACATGGGGACTGGGTCACTTACACATGGGGCTGGGTCACTTACACATGGGGAATGGGTCACTTACACATGGGACTGGGTCACTTACGCATGGGGACCGGGTCACTTACACACGGGGACTGGGTCACTTACACATGGGACTGGGTCACTTACACATGGGGACCGGGTCATTTACGCATGGGGACCGGGTCACTTACACATGGGGACTGGGTCACTTACACATGGAGGC
>JACXGJ010002471.1:0-51578 GCA_016801105.1 Esox niger | reverse complement strand
ATGGGGACCGGGTCACTTACACATGGGGACTGGGTCACTTACACATGGAGGCTGGGTCACTTACACATGGAGGCTGGGTCACTTACACATGGGGGCTGGGTGAATGTTGGACCATTTTTAGACATTTTGGCCAAAGGGGATGTTACTTGTTTCAATGTTCATTTGTCTACTGTGGCCTTCCTGGCATTTTATGTAACACCACATGCAAAACGGCAGATAATAGTAATGGCAAAAAAATAACACTGGGAAATGTAATAAAAATGTTTTAGTAGACATACCCCTGCAGTGTAATTAATGAATGTGCAATGTATTGTAGGGTTAAATGTTTAATAAGAGCAAAGCCAACTACCAAAAAGAAAACTTCTACACTATCTCCTGCTTCTTCTCCAACATTAGTTCCTCCCCAATCCAACATCTGTGCTCCCATTCCAGGAACGCTGCCAGTCTGACGTTTGGCTGGTGTGCTGGCCAGGCGCTTCTCAACATCGGGAAGTTTCTCTGCTCTGTCTGGCTTCAACCAGCACTTTAATCAACACTCACATAAATCCTATTTACTACTCAGCTAAAATATCCAGCTTTATCTATGACTATAATATATGCTGTAAGTCTGAAGTATTTATTCCTTAATTCCTGTTTTCGTCTCATTCGTTGCTAATAATAGAACAGAGTTTTGCTGCAGGGCAGATGATAGCAATAGTATGCTGGAATATTCAACTAGAAATAACAGCATAGCACCGATTATATAGTATGTACTGTAGGTATCGCATGAGTCCTTGCAGGTGGAATTGGATTGCATTCATTCCCTACCAGGGCTAACAGAAATTCTGATGACATCATTACTAGCTGATGGTATGTGATAAAAGGGTATGGTGGCGTTGATGAGGGATAGCTTGATAGGCCTCTGTTTTACCAAAATTGATGGGTTGAAGCTTCCTGCAAAGATCTACATTTTATTTTGATTGTATACTTTATTTAGTCCCTAGCTGCCTAAATATTTTTCTGAAGCCTCAGATAATGTTACTTTTATAAGTTCAGTAATAGACCGTAATACTTTTCTAACTTCAGAGAAAGTGAGAATTCCACTTGCACCTCTCTGTTACAGTACGTACTTTGAGAAGGGTATGGATGGAATAGATCATGTGGATGTTGCTTCACTGAGTTTCCAAGATCGAAAATGTGCGCTAAGCTAGCCTAATTTATACGCAACAATCAACATAAGCTTATATAAAAATATATTAAATGACCACAATGATGAATACTTCCGCCAAATGCTTTATTATTGAGTCTTAACACTTTTATTAAAACAATGACATGATTATCTAACATTACAATGATAACATTAGTTCCAACCGAAATTCATAGTCTGCTTTAAAAAATAGCTGGTCAGTAAGAACAGCTAACCAGTCTAAACTGTTGTTTTCCCTTGCATAAAAGAAAAGCGAGATAGTTGCAGTGTTTTATCTGAAAATAATTTGGTAGGAACTTGGTAGGTTTTTATGGTCAGCTTTTAAATGTATGTTTGTCCCAACTTTTGTGGCTTGTGCAGAGATCGCGGAAGAGACTGCATGATTGTTAATTCAGTGCCGTAACCCAGATTTGAGGAGCTGTCTTTAAAACATGCTGAAATAATGTAGTAAGAAAATCTAAAATAATTAATCTACAAATAATTTTGCCACTGTTTGATGAGCAAGTTTTCATGCCGTTTTACATTAACCTACAGTGTCTGGTTCGGTGTGGTCCTTTATTTATTGATTTTGTCGATATATGTTACTGTACTGGAGTTGTGTCAGTGCAAGCAACAACTACGCTAACATTAACAGCCTTTGGCTAACACTCACTGACTTAGCGGCAAACAAAGCGCTGCATTGGCTTGATACCTATATCACATAGCTTGCACTTCTTCGTGCTAGCTAGATATTTAGCCTATTCATTTGGTGCTCCTATGGCTCTGTTTATAAACTAACTTACCTTACAAGGCATCGTTTGCAAGCTCTGAGAGAAAAGCCAAAACTGCTTAAGATCGTCCCACTTTATCACCGCAACGTGAAGCTATTTAACCATAGACGCGGAAATTTTTTTTCGAACGAGCAGCATCCACTTTTCATTCCAATGATAATTAACGTTTTGCTGGGTCTATCTGACATTCTTCTCCTCCTCTCCAGGTTTACAGAGATTCCTCCTCGTTATCTTTCGGAACAGCTGCAGAAAAACGCCAGCCTGTAAGAAGCCGGTCTTTTCAGAGGCATCCACTCCCATCTGTTTGCTCAAGACTGACACCTGCCCATCAGCCCATCAATTCTCTCCCTTTCCTTTTTTAGTTATCTGTTAACAAGCAGCGGCACTGGCTGTTTATTTGATGAATTTACAACACTGAAACATGGAACAAAATTGAATAACACAAATTAAACTTTCTGAACTTAATGGGTCAAGGCTCCGCGGTTCACATAGCAAAGAATTTTACAGCAAAAAAAATCTATAACAGGAATTCAATCACTTCCTTTATATGTAGACTCTTCAATGATTCAAGAACATACTCTTCTTGAACATGCTGTTGAACGCTCCAAATATGTCATCTGTTGTGCATGTGTTAACTAACACTTAATGACTCCTGTGGAAATATCGCAGAGAACGCTCCTTTGTGGTGTGTGAAATGTTTGTAATGTTGTGGATGAATTGCATCTGAACTCAAAGACAGACATTGGATTAGGAAATTCAACAGCATCGTAACAACCTAACATAACTAACCTAACTGCAACTTACATAATAAACAGAGTTCCCAAAATGCCACTTATGAGATGTTTTGGTTGGGATGAGAAGATCACAGATTTACAAAGCCTTCCTGGAACATTCGCAAATATTGCCAAGTAGTTCTGAAAGTAGTGCCCGGGAGCCAACCCAGGACCCAAAACTGTGTTCTACATCACATAAGTATGTGTACCATCACATTTGTTTACCTCATCACATTAGTATGTGTACATTACATCACATATGTATGTGTACTACATCATTGCTCTGCTTAATTCTTATGTGCAACTGAGCCATTAGGAACCCAGAATTATCAATGAATTCTTCTTGCTTTTATTTTGCAACTAATATCAACTAAATATTGACATACTGTTCCAAGCCCAAAGCATTCAAAGTAAATGAAGCTGAGGAAGTTTGTCTGACCCACACCAGTGGCATTCCTATTCATCCCTCCCTGACCATTTTTCTAAGACTGGATAGGTGAAGAAATTAGGTGGCTGTCAACACTGGGTTTACATTTGACACTACAGTGTCACATATCCATTTATTCTTGGTTGCATACGGCAATGTTACCCATCATTTGACTGCCAAAAGTTCATTTATTTCCAGAATAAACACAATGGTCAGTAAACACGGGATTTGAACAGTTCTCTTTCTGTGCCCACCCAGAGTATGCTATGATACTCCAAGCTATGCCAAAGACAGTACCTTGAATTAGAGGCCTGAAGTTTGAAGTGACATTTATTCTATTGTGCTTGTCACAGCTCCTTGGCATGATTATTATTTTCCTTGGCAGTGACCGTTCAAATGTTAGCCCACATTTTCTGTTTGAGATATTGGTCACTAACAGGTTGATGTAAGTACAGTGGGTTATAGATGTCCCCAGCTCTCAAAAAGCATTAAGTTCCAGAACTTCCAGTGGGGGGACAATTGAAAAAAATTGCTTTTTCGGTTTCACTTCAGTGCAAATTCAAGTTTACATTTCAAAGCGTACTTTTTTGCAAAGTTCAGGGGAAGATTACCTATTTAAACAAACATATGTAATGCATTTGTATCTTCACAGCAATCACAGCCTAACCTAAATGTGTCTGACATTACTGGTACACAACCCTGTCATCTTCACAAGAAGAAACATAGGTAGCAGCATAGCCAGGGCTATAGAGCCTACAGGCCAATGAAGAGAAAAACATAGGTCTCCCAAGCGTCACCACATCTTGGGTTTAATACCTGAGTTTATCCCAGGTGGTCTTGACAGGAAGGCTTGAATGAGTGGTACGTAAGGCTTTGCGTTGCCCCAGGCCAAGGGGCCTGGAGACCATGGAATATTTCATCACACTCCAGTGCCTCCCTATGGCTGGCCAGGCACCTGCAAGGGGTTTGTGGGCAAGTGAACAGAAGTATACCTTTGTGGACACATGTCCACATCTTCTACTCTACTGTGGTCATCGGGTGTTGCTGTAATAACACTAGTGATGCTGTAATAACACACCTGATTATGTTATGACACCACTGATGGGACATATGGAAATTGGTAGAGAAAGAGGGTACATTTGGAAAGAATAAAGAATACACAAAACAGTAATCAATGTGTCATTGCAGTTAAACATTTATTGTTCAATATACAAGACATAGTAGTCTACATCCAATTACTCCTTTATTTTAAGCTGTTATTCAACAACTAACCCTGATATTCCCAAAATAAACCAGGTCTTTAATGTACAACATAAACCAAGGCTTAAATGGAAAAAATATGGGACAAAAAAATCACTACATCAAAATAAATCTCATTCATTATCGCAAACATATGCTGTATCCAACATGAGCCAGATCCAAGAGAGAAACTCTTAAAACTGCTTTGGTGTCACCTAAGGTCATTAAGGCAATGTGGGTAGCTACATCACATTAATGTTGGCGGCCACGCAAATGTATATTCTGTAGACCGACATTGGACTGCACAACAATCAATCCGAAATTACGTCCACATGGATGTGGCGCATCGAAGCAAGCCTCGGAGCCTAGTGTAGTGTATATTCACAGAACCGCCCTCATTATGAGAAACACATGTGAAGTGCACACTGGCCCTTCGGTTTTTACAGTGCGACAATAGGCTACACTTGCAATTCGGTCGGATTCAGAACTCGAAATGATGAGGTGGCGCTTTCTATCGGAGAGAAAGCATTCCATCGTCATAAATGTAAAAAAAATCTGTAAAAAAAACGCCAGTCTTATCTTGAATAATGTGAAGGCACGTGAGAGGTTTTGGAGCAAAGGGAACGAACAGCAGGTTTGGGATAGCTGTAGTCTATAGCTGCAACGTGTCTGTTGCAGAGAAACCACTGTACGGATGCCAACATATCTTTTTCATCAGCGGTGTCTCTACCGTGCGCAAAAACGACAGCACCTGCTTGATGGATCTTCCTGGGCAGTGACTTTAGCGACCTACAATTAGACGTAATACACTAATATCTAAATGGCTTTATAAATTATGCGAGGACGCTGTGTGCAAGTGGAAGTTGTATGACATCTTTAGGGGAGTTATTTTCGTTGCAGCCGGACAAAAAACAACCGTCTTAAATACACACATTTTCGCTTGGCAACGATTTATTCCATTGTAGAAGGTCTGACGTTCTGTATCTGTATCTATAAGAACTTTTGGCGTGCGTTGTTTATGTCTGTGCAGAGGTCCTGCTGCCTTCATACGACCAGTAGAAGTAGCCTAATGACTGGTTTCCGTCCACAGATAGGATCATATATATATATTCTTCAAATATGTTATGAACCAGACTAAATTGATGGTATGCTACTCAGACGACCTGCATATTGGGTTGATGCCAAGGGGAAAGGAGGGTTGGCAATCCACAGGCATTATATTTCCTACCACTCAGTCCACGTACCTTCAGAACCAGAGCTCATATCCCTTGGACTGACGACCAAATATTAAATGTTAACAAACAATTTGCCAAAATAATACTTTAGCCTAACCCGCGAGCTTCGACTTGGACATATATAACAATAACGCACATAGTCCTTTCCAAACAGTTTTCAAACACTCTTCTCCTAAACAGTAAGGCCCAGCCACCCTTCAGCAAATTAACATCCTCATCGACAGGTTTTGGCACAAACAATAGGCTATCAGCATTTGGATTTGATACGTCAAAAATGTCAATCCATGGAATACTCCTATAAATACATTTCGATATGGCCTCACATCTGGTTTCAATCGCTGAACGATTTCATCATCACACGTGTAGGCAAGCGTTATAGGACATTCCATCAGAAAATACCTTTTTGGCCTAAACACAGGTAGCCTAAGCTTCGACCAATCAATCCCGACCGGAGAATAAATTACAACAAAACCATAACTTCTCGTGCAACAGTGCAAAACCAATCAAGTGCGCATGAGGTGGGCAAACAAAAGCGTAAAAGTCTGCGACAAATAAAAGGCATGTAATATTGACTACAAAATAACAAATGTCCATAGTCACTGCTCACAACTCGTTTTCCATTTACTTTAAACCCTGAATAATGTACCAAGACAGAGCTATCCGGGCCCTCCTCGCCAAGACTTTTAGAGATGTCATGGCCTGTCCTCCGTCTAAGCCAGGATAGGCAATGGTTTTTGAGTAAACCTCCAGCTTTTCTAAGATCAAGTTTCCTGAGAGTTAAAGGTAAAAAAGTGTCTAAGACAGCCCCTTTAGCAGTAATGGAAGGAGGGACTTTTTCATAAACGTGAGCATGCTGCATTGAGCTTTCTGGTTTGGCCGGCGCCTCCCCAAAAGTTTGGAATATAAAAGCCAGGGCAAAAAGTTTATGTAGGCAGTAGGGAGTTTTCTGCGGGGTCTGGATTGGAAATACAGAAGACCGGACCCTACTTGTATGATTGGAGTCTAAAGGAAAAAAATAACTTCCCCCTCGCCTCAAAGAGTCTACATGTCTAATATTTAGACATGTTCAGCTTTGTGGATATTCGGTTAGCGCTGTTGCTCAGCGCAACAGTGCTTTTGGCAAGAGGACAAGGCGAGGACGATCGTAAGTGTCACATTTTAGTTTATCCATTGCCTCTGGTACCTTTTGTATGATCAAAATGTACATGGAAACAGTGTTGTAAAAGGAAAAAAATGTGGTTTTCATGTAGGGAATATGTCTGGTGATGACTCATGTGCATATTGCAAATCTTGGTAAATGCTGATTGATTTTTGACTGGTTACCAGATTTTTGTGGGATTCCTAAGGACCTATCTTGCACCATGAGCAAAGCGTATGCGCATCTGTGCTTGTGGGCCTTCTCAAGCTCGCTTGGCGTTTGCCTTCGGGACGAGTTGGGACAGGTTCCAAGCAATTTTATCCTCTGCACTCGCTCTTTTTTTGCCCTGGAGGTACATTTTTTTACGTCAGACAAATTGAAATGCGTTTAAGGGATAGAGAGGACGTCTACGTGGATTCAGAAGGCCTATATGTCTCAACTTTCTGGAAAAAGAGGATAAATGTGTCGAGTTGATTAAGGAATAATCATTCGTAGCCTGAGGCTGAATGACAGCCAACGGGAAAGAGCACCCATTCCTGAACGATGGAAATCGTTAACATCGAGTTTTTGTAGATTATGCGTTCTACTATAAATAAAGTAGCCTAATTAATCAGAAGTATTTTTAATAGAGAAGAGACATTAACTCCTTTGTGGAAAGTGCAGATATTCACTAAGCATTGAAGGAGGACAAAGCATCATCATGTGCAAATTCCCTTGAGTCGATTCAAGCGAAATTATTTGCACCCATGTATAAGTACTTCAAAAAGATTTTTATTATAACAGAAAAACTCAAATAATGAGCACACCATAGAGGCACACTATAGAGAATAACCCAATCTACCCAAAGGTTTTTGTTGTAAAAATTCAAATCGTCTAGACATCTCTTTTTCTAAACAGCCTCTTGGAGTATAGGGTTCAGATTGCATCTGGCGCTGACAGCTGTGGATTCGCTTTACGGCCCTCCAGCGCCGCGATGCGGTTCTGATACGCATTACAGAAATCATCCATACTAAAATGATCCCATTTCTTCCCCCTCCCCTTTCACTTTTTTATGATAATGAAAAACATATGCAGGCGTAGCACATTTTCCACTGAGGGAAAACCTTTGGTGCTTGCCAAGCCGACAGTTTTCAATTAATTTCAGCATGATTTGAAGGTCACCACAGACGATTCCGACCTTCGCCATTGACAAATTCTGCCTTTTCAGTAGGAGCATTGAGAACATTTTGGTTTGTTTCGCTAGTCTCTAAAACCAGACAGACGCAAGCGCTGTAGCATCGGTTCATTGCTGTAGGCAACCTGTCGGTTAAGAGAGTAGGCTACCGTTTCTCCCTAGCAAGACCCACTGCAGGGCAACATGATTGGTTTTATAAGGACACAGGTAAATAATCACCCAGACAACCATATGGGCCTAGTTCCAACGCAGCTAGGTCCACGTTGTAAATGCAATGTGTTATTGTAGAACAAACAATCCATCTACATGGACCGATTTTCATAACAGCATTTGGCAATAGGTTTCACGTGAACCTTTAATCTGTTCTGTTTGTAATTAAAATATAATACATAAAATCAAAAATTCCAAGTGCCATGCATTATCTCAAATGGTTTTAACATCTTTCCCATTTGTATATTGCATAGGCACCGCCGGCAGCTGTACTTTGGATGGACAATTCTACAACGACAGAGACGTCTGGAAACCCGAGCCATGCCAGATCTGCGTGTGCGATAGCGGCACCGTTATGTGCGATGAAGTTATCTGCGAGGATACATCCGACTGCCCCAATCCAGTGATTCCCCACGACGAATGCTGCCCCATCTGCCCCGACGACGGTACGACGATTTTCTCCAGACGCAGCAGCGCGCATGCCCCCTCTGGAGTAGACGTTACTTTTTTCGAACCAACAGGGACTGTTTCTCTTGTATTTGGGTTCAAATGGGATGCCCAACATGTACGGATGACCAACCAGGAATAAACTTGGATGAAACTTTATTTCATTTATAATTCTCCTCGTGCCTCAAGCCCCCACCCTCATTTCCTTGAAAGGCAATGGAATATTGTATCCATATTCTGCGCATACTCGGTCTACATTTGGCCTTCTGCTCAACTTTGACCTAGTCTGAAACTACATACAATTAAATTAGGCCTAGTTAAGACATGATGGGGCCATAAGAGTTCTAAATGGATTAACATAAAATTTGAATTCACAATATAAACGACTATTTTAGACTTTCAGATATTAATCAACTTTCTTTCATGTGTTGCTATCACAGGCTTCCAGGAGCAGCAGAAGGTTGAGGTAAATATGTTAGCTTGTCATTACCCATTAGATTAGGCTTTTATGATTCTATTATTAAAAGTAATATTATGGCCAACGTTTTTAAATGTACACATTTTTTATTGTAGATTAATTTCAAACACTTCACATCACTGCAACAAAACTATTTCATTTTGCACAGCAAAACCAGTAGGCCATAAGAACCACAATCTAAGCACAACAACGCACTAACGCTAACATCTTTACCTCAAACAGGGACCTCCAGGTGACCGTGGGGCCAAGGGAGACCAAGTACGTTTTACTTCCTGCTTCATATCATACTTTGCATTCGCCACATAGGGGCCAAATCCTGACAAATACGGCATTCAGGTAACAAGTACACACTTGCCTCAACACTCCCCTGACATGAGTGTGTGGACAACCAAGGTGATGCACCTGGATCCTGTCACAGCTAGAGGCTGGCCCCCATGTATTTTAGTACGCCTTCCTCTCTTGTCACTTTCAGTAGACAGGCCTTGTAACTTGCACATGTCACTCATGAGGATATTTCAAATTGCTTGTCACTCACAGCAGGAGTTTGGTATCAGTTTGCCAAAGGCAGCAGACATGAAATAAACGCCTCAGCCACATTTCCACATTCAGTTTTCAGGTGAAAATCAGGCTGGTTTCGAAGATACTGTGTCCTTGAGAACTGGAAACATACAGCCTCTACTAACATAGCTGAGGGGGGTCTCTTCTGGAGTAGGATAATACTCATAAATATAATTGTACACAATAGCTATTAGTAGCTCCTACTCCATTATTATGGCTAAGATACTGAGTTTAAAGGAAGGTTATTTGGTTGCGTAGACCATCTAGCAAATGTTGCAGTAGGTGTAGTGAAATACTTGTGTTCCATGTACATCCAGGGGTCAATTGAACAATCTGTGCAGGTAACTAGTTGAGCTAAATGGCAAAATCTTAATTTCATTTTAATATTTTTCTATTGGTATGTACGTTTTATTCTGCCAAACACTGTCTGGACACCAATTTGGTAAATAGCTTTAAAATACATTAAGTATTTCCAGCATAATGTAGTTCACTGGTGTATGTTTAATAATAGAACATACCTCTTAACGCTAAACATTTTACCCCCCATTTCAAATTAATTTACCCACTCTGGCACCTAATGCCGATATCTGGAGGGGTGCCTGGTACTTTTAAGTGGGTACAGTGTAAAGCTTATAAACAACACACAAAACCTTGTCTTTTACCCTGCATGTCACCTAAGAAACATCAACCAGTTGGTCTGATGGACAGGCTAGAGAAAATGTATGCAAATTGGAAGAACAATTAAATATACACACAAACGGAAAGATGGCTAGATGTATAAGTGGATAGATGGACCAATGAACAGGTTATCCCTGACCCCTGGTTCCCGCACCATACGTGCCTCGATATGTGCCTATGTGCCTTGAAATTACTGTATTTCTGCTTCCCCACGTTATTTCCCACTGACCTTTTACACCCGTAAACCCAGAGACCCATTAGTGTGTGTCGTAACTACTGCTGTGTCTCAGAGAAGGTTCATTACTGACCGGGCCGTTCTCTGTCCTCTTGCCTGCAGGGACCCCCTGGCCTTCCCGGAAACGATGGTATCCCCGGCCAGCCTGGTCTTCCCGGACCTCCAGGCCCCCCTGGACCCCCTGGCCTCGGCGGAGTAAGTATTTCAAGCCGCGATGGCATGTCTGCCCCTTTGGCACTTACTTGGAGGTAGGGACCCAGACTGCAACGGTGAAAGGTTACGAGTTAGGCCTAGGAAACCGAGTGTGAATCAGAAAGATGGGGGGCCTATTTTATCCGCGGCTAACGGTAATTAAGAGGCCCACTCTCATTGCACAGGCAACAAATGAGAAAAATGTTATTTCATTGGATGTCAACCTAACACACATCGGCATATAGCCTGGAGGCAGAGGAAAACAAAACCAAGAAGATCCACAAATCATAAGGCTGCATCCCTATGGAGAGCAGAGCTGCGACGCTAAGCTATCCCGCTCAGTGTAGAGCGGCCTGTGTTTCAGCACCAGTGCCGGCGGACAGCTCCCAGCCAATGCCTTAACTCCACAGTCACGTCTCCTCGTGGAGTCAATGAGGGTACACACAACGTCACTAAAGGCTTCGGCTATTTCAATGTTGTCAAGTGGGCGGGATTACTCCATGGAACCTCACCGGGTCGCCGGGAAAAACCAGCCGAAGGAGTCAAAATCCCTGCTCACATGACCACATAAAAATGGCTGAAGTAGCCTAGTTTGCCCACTAGATGCCTCCAGCCCTCACTGCCAGGGAAAGCCACAGATGTCGCCCTGGGGATGTGCAGTGAACAGCAACAGATATCGCCATCCTGGGCTGCCTTAGGCAGTCTGTGTATGGAGAGATCAGCAATAACTGTATCACTGTCTTGCTCGTTTCTCCCCCCACAGAACTTCTCCCCTCAGATGTCCGGTGGCTTCGATGAGAAGAGCAGCCCAGCCATGGCCGTGCCCGGCCCCATGGTACGAACACGCCTGCCAGTGAAACACAGCGCGTAGGCTGGCTGTCTCCGTGTGTTTCATACATTGCCTCAACAAACAGTGCGGCCGGCATCCGGCAGATTCCCCTCTGCGTTGTAACATCGGTGGCAGCAGAAGCCGCGTCATTCCATGTTTTTTTAATGTCTTAAAAAATATGAGCATTTATGTCTGTATTTTATTAAATTTCCAGACACTTGCCTGGAGCGGCTGACCTGTCTACTTTAAATAACACTATAAGTGAAACAGCTCAGCCTGTACATTACATAAACTATATCTCTATAATGTTAGTTGCTTATTATTATTATTTATAAAGTCCCTGTTACCCATGTATTAGTTTGCTGATTACATTGTTGTTGTTACTTTATGTTGTTACTGATGGTAATATATTTTAAAGTATTCTATTAGAAGGACATCAGTCTAGGCCTGGCCGTGGTATCTTCTCAATTATGTATTCTAACTAAAGACTGTTGTGATTGGTTGATTATTGACCCCATATTTATTTCTGTTTGATTGACAGGGCCCCATGGGTCCTCGTGGTCCCCCAGGACCTCCTGGCTCAAGCGTAAGTATCACCTGCTTAGTTTTCTGGCTTTGAGAAGCAGGTGTCACGTAGGGGAAGAGAGATGGGGTCATGGGTAATGAAGAGGTCAGTTTAGGTGAGCTGCATGCTGGGAGTTTTTTGTGTATGCACAGTATGTATATGTAAAATTCATTCAGGGTTTTAATAGTTTCCTGATCATTTATATTTTGTTATAAACATGAAGTTTGAATTTTATTTAACTTCTTGTGGGCTCCATGGGCATTTATTGTATATGCCTTTTGTAGCCGTTATGACCGTGGGAATTTTCAGATTTTCCCATGACCTCAGAGCCACTTGTCAACAGCACTAGAACCATGTTGTGTTGGATTGATGGACAATATAAATGACAATGTCTTTTTGTCTCCCCCTACAGGGACCTCAGGGTTTCACAGGCCCCCCTGGTGAGCCTGGTGAGGCTGGTGCAGCTGTGAGTACCACAATATCACCACAATATCACCTCAATATCACCTCAATATCACCTCTATATCACTTAAATATTACCATAATATAACCATAATATCACCTTAATATCACCTCAATATTATCACAATATCACCTTAATATCACTTCACTATTACCACGATATTACTACAATATCACTTCAATGCTAAAACAATATCAATAACAACTCAATATTACCATATTTTACCAATATTACAATATTATATTACCACAATATCTATTCAATATCAATACGATATTACCTCAATATCACTTCAATATTACCATGATATTACCATAATATCACATAATTATCACCACAATATCACATCGATATTACCACAATATCACCTCAATTTCACATCATTATAACCACAATATCACCTCAATATTACCACAACATCACCTCAATATTACCACAGTATCACCTGAGTATTACCTCAATATCCAAATCCCTCCAAATCACCTATTTTAGTGGAATGTCGACTCCAGTCTGTATTCTGCAGGGTAATGCGATCAGAAACAACTGTTACACCTCTAAATAACCTGTAGAATCACTACCTGCTGCAAGGTTCTTATCCTGGATCCTTAGAATGGGTCAATTTAAACAAAATTCTCACATCAAGATCATCAACTTACACACACTCCCACACTCTCTGTCTCTCTCACATACACACATGCACACACACGCACGCACACACACACACACACACACACACACACACACACACACACACAGACCTAACTACCATGTGTGTGTTCTACAGGGTCCCATGGGTCCTCGTGGTCCTGCTGGTCCTCCTGGCAAGAACGGCGAGGATGTAAGTAAAAGAAGACAACCATCACTCACATCTACCATTGACCCTCTATGTCCCAGGACATCTACCATTGACCCTCTGTGTCCCAGGACATCAACCATTGACCCTATATGTCCCAGGACCTCTACCATTGACCCTCTGTGTCCCAGGACATCAACCATTGACCCTCTATGTCCCAGGACATCTACCATTGACCCTCTGTGTCCCAGGACATCTACCATTGACCCTCTGTGTCCCAGGACATCTACCATTGACCCTCTATGCCCCAGGACATCTACCATTGACCCTCTATGTCCCAGGACATCTACCATTGCCCCTCTATATCCCAGGACAAAGAAGAATTTAAATCTGTAATGTAACTCTCTCCTTTCTTCCCATCCAGGGTGAGTCTGGCAAGCCTGGTCGCCCAGGTGAGCGTGGACCCTCCGGCCCACAGGTGAGTCTGAATCAGCATGGAAAATACAAAACCAATTCTAATTGTGTTTCTTCAATCGAAAGGGACATCACTGATAACTACGGCATCATCAACTGCAGCAATAACTCTCCCATTCTCCCTCTGTCTCTCTCCCATTTTCCCTCTGTCTCTCTCCCATTCTCACTCTGTCTCTCTCCCATTCTCCCTCTGTCTCTCTCCCATTCTCCCTTTGTCTCTCTCCCATTCTCTCTCACTCTCCAGGGAGCACGTGGATTCCCAGGAACCCCCGGCCTTCCCGGCATCAAGGGACACAGAGTAAGTCAAAAGAAGCCCAGACCGGAACGTTAACATGAAGGAGCGAGGAACCAGTGAACTGGGGACAGCATTTGCCAGCGCTTCCAGACAAAAGCCGTCTTAACCTGGTCCTCTCTCCCCACTCTCCCTGTCCTATTCTCTCTCTCCCTCTCCTCTCTTTAGGGGTTCAGCGGTCTTGATGGTGCTAAGGGCGAGACTGGTCCTGCTGGGCCCAAGGTGAGACCCTCTCTCCCCCACAACCTCACACCACGCCATCCCCCTTTCCCCCCTGTCCTCCCCAATCGCACTGGCCTCCACTGACCTGTCTTTTTGTGCCTCTGTTTCTTTAGGGAGAGAGTGGCTCCCCCGGTGAGAACGGTACCCCTGGAGCAATGGTGAGTCCAATCATTAACATGGTCAGCTTGGAAAGATGACTTACTCCAGGGATTCTGCCAAACGCGGAATATACGACTGTCGGCCAGGGTTGCTAAACTCTTCTTCCTCTCTCCCTCTCCTTTTTTAGGGACCTCGCGGTCTGCCCGGTGAGAGAGGTCGTGCTGGTCCCAATGGCGCTGCTGTAAGTAACCCCCAAAACAAGCGAAGGGATAACGTCACCATCATCACACCCCCTTTATAGATGGAGATCCCACGTCTCAGGCATAAAGCATATCCCAGTTCCATTCGGTCCCTTTAAATTCCTACGTTGTTGAACGTAGGCCTCATAAACACGATATCACTTTAGTTTGAACTGCACAGCATGCCGGCAATTACAATTTTGCAGTTCACACTGGAATCTGACACTGACAGGTCGGCCATTTTGTTTGTTTACAGTTAAATTCAAAGCTCAGCCACAGTAAAGATCGTTCCCTCTCTGTCTCTCTCTCTGTCCTGCAGGGTGCTCGTGGTAACGATGGTGCTGCCGGAGCTGCAGGCCCTCCTGTAAGTACTGTGGCGTCATCAACACAAACACATTCAGGGAGAGGCCAGCATACTCACAGCCTCTCATGTCCACTGTCACCTCATCCTGAACCCGCCTTCTCTCTGGGTCCTGTGTTCTAGGGTCCCACTGGCCCCGCCGGTCCCCCCGGTTTCCCAGGCGGTCCCGGAGCCAAGGTAAGCTGTCACCTGCCCTTGTTTACACACTTATATTCCTCTAGCTCCTCCTGGAGGAGACGCCATCCAAAGAGGAGGATATGATAATACAGTATAGCTAGCTACACCTGGAGCCAAAGAAATGGACAGCAGTAAAGTAGTTCTTGGCAACCGTGTCCACATACACCAGGTTTGGGTCATTTCAGAGTCAGTTGTCCACCGGTTGAAGCTTCCCCTTTCGGTGTCGTTGCCAGGTCATGTGCCTTTACCATGACCTTTTCATAGGGGTCATATAGGGTCATGGGGCACTTTGGGTTCATGTAGGGTCTTGAAAGGCAATTACCATGACTTAATGGTAGTATATAATGGCTTAATGTTGCAGTTGGAGTACTACTAGACAACAGTACCTTGGCAGGGTAGCATTAATGGAAGTGGAGGATATTGGGGCACAAGCCCTGTACGACTGTAGTTTCTACTTGTATAGGGTAGGACTTACATAAGATATGACAACAGTATGAGTATTCTCCTGGGCTTCCTGTTGTGGCCCTGACCACACATGTCTTCACCCCGACAGGGAGAGGTTGGTGCCCAGGGAGCTCGTGGCGCTGAGGGACCCCAAGGAGCACGTGGAGAGGCTGGCAACCCCGGACCCGCTGGCCCTGCTGGACCCGCTGTAAGTCTCCCCCGGGGGGAACCCATATCCAAACGGACCACTGGACCTTTCTGGTGGTCGATGTTGACCTCGCTCTGATCGTGAGAGGCCCTTCCCTCATCTAACCCTCTGGTCTGCCTCTCTCCCGCAGGGAAACAACGGTGCTGATGGAAACCCCGGAGCCAAGGGCGCCCCTGTGAGTCCTCGCCGTCCCCCGCGACGGGCCGTCTGAGCGGACGGAAGTGACATATCCATTGTGTCTGTCTGTCTCTCGGTGATGTCACAGAACACTGATCGCTGTGCCTCTGCCGCCCCCTCTAGGGTGCTGCCGGTATTGCTGGTGCTCCCGGCTTCCCCGGACCCCGTGGCCCCCCAGGACCCCAAGGTGCAGGAGGTGCTCCCGGACCCAAGGGCAACACTGTACGTGTCCGGCTCTCCTAGACTTCAGTCATCAATTGTTGCTAGATAGAAAAGAAATGCGCCACGGCGAAACTCCGCCGACGTTGCCGCAGCGGGTTAGTCAGGACGAGCAGGCTGTCAACTTTTAAATAACGCAGTTCCATGTCTTCAACACAGGGTGAGGCCGGTGCCCCAGGTGCTAAAGGAGAGGCTGGTGCTAAGGGAGAGGCTGTGAGTAAACATTACGACTTCTTTATCTTAGCGCAAGCCCACGTGCACCCTGTCAGGGGGGCGCAAGCAGTAATGCCAATACCTTGCCATCCTCGACTCTTCTGACCTCCATCTTCTTCTCCCACTGACCAGGGCCCCACTGGAGTCCAGGGACCCCCCGGCCCCGCTGGTGAGGAAGGCAAGAGAGGAGCCCGCGGTGAGCCCGGAAGCGCCGGCGCACGTGGACCCCCCGGCGAGCGTGTGAGTACCCCGGATAGTTGCACACTGTTCCCCCCTTCCGTCGTAGTGACCCGCTCTCCTTGACATCGGGCCCTCCTACCTCCCCACTGCTACACAGCTTCACTGGTGTGCTTCCCCTCACTCTAAACAGAGGCAGAAAAACTGGGAGAGAAACAGAGAGAGGGAAGGAATAAGGAGGAAATTACGGATAAGTAGAAAAGATAGAATGTCTATAATCTTAAAGTAAATCTCTCAGTTTCACTGTCCTATCGCATATATCCCATATTGTCCTTCTGCCTCCAAAGTGGGAGAGCGTTATACCAGGATGTGGACATCTGTTGATTTTGATGTTACTTAGCGATGTCCTGGCATTACAGCTTGTCAGGCACACACAAAAAATCATTTAATAATCCAACTCATCTATTCCATTATCCCTAAAATAAACTGGTATGGAACCACTATAGCTTGCTAATTTCCAACCCGGGTTCCTGTCGAAAGGTTGTAACACCCTCAATTGTCCACCAGAGGGGAGTGAGCACCGAGCAGGGACGTGATATGCCTGATTGGTTTGTGTTGTGGTTCTGACTGATGTTGTGTTGTGGGGTTGACCTTTGTTGTGTTTATCGCCCCCTACAGGGTGCCCCTGGTGGCCGCGGTTTCCCTGGTGCTGATGGAGCTTCTGGCCCCAAGGTGAGTTCCCACGCACATTCACACACCTCTAACAAGCGCACACACACCTTTTGAACATTCATACCCGAAACACACACATGCACACACACACACACAAAACTGGAATACTGCTTGAACAGATGTACACCTGGAAAGCACATACACCCAAAACCCTTCTAGACACATGCGCACACACAGATACACATACACATACACACACACACATGTACAGCACACAGCACACGCCTGGAACCAACACTTATTCACGTTTCAGTACTGCGTGATCAATCACCTGATATGGCTTGGAGCTACAGTTGCTAACTGTGCTGAGACTCACCCGGCCCTTATGTCTCTGTCCCTCTGCCATAGGGTGCCCCTGGTGAGCGCGGTGGTGTCGGCGTAGCTGGAGCCAAGGGTAACACTGGTGAGCCTGGTCGCAACGGCGAGCCCGGTATGCCTGGTTCCAAGGTAAGCTAGACGGCCTGTCTTGGAGGCCAAGACAAGGAAACCCGCGTGCAGCAGGCATGTGTTACACGCCTATGTGGTTATTCTGGCCTTGACTTTTCTCTACATTGCCCCCTCCCCCCGTTTCTAGGGTATGACTGGTAGCCCTGGCAGCCCTGGTCCCGATGGAAAGACTGGCCCCGCTGTAAGTACCCAGGCTACTGAATCGCCTTACCCTCACAAAAAGCTATATGTCACTACAGGGTGCCGACGTCTTCATTTTCACTGTGGCCACCGACTTGCTTTACTGGGCCCCTCCCAGGGAAACTCTCAGACTCACATTCTTTCTCTTTTTCTCTCCCTCTCTCTGCCCTCTAATAGGGTGCCGCTGGTCAAGATGGTCGCCCCGGACCCCCAGGCCCCGTCGGAGCCAGAGGCCAGCCCGGAGTCATGGGATTCCCCGGACCCAAGGGAGCCGCTGTGAGTGACCCTTCTCTCTGTATCCCTTCACGGATACTTTCTGGGTTTATAACAAGATGTGTGGTCCAGGGTTGGATTGAGCCGATAACTCAGCTGACGGACATTTGTCTTCCCCCTGAAGGGTGAGGCTGGCAAGCCCGGTGAGAGAGGTGTCATGGGACCCGTTGGCTCTGTTGGCGCTCCCGGCAAGGATGGTGATGTTGGTGCTCCTGGTGCCCCCGGACCTTCTGTAAGTACACCACCACACTAAGTGAAGCATCCCATAATGCTTCACTCCCTCAGAACTCCCTGCACTACGGTGAACACATCCACTAGCGGGTGGCAGAGGATACCATTGTGCTGTTCCTCCTGAAGTCCCTAACCGACTCTCCTTCTTCACCTCCTCCTTCATGTAGGGACCTGCTGGAGAGAGAGGCGAGCAGGGACCCGCTGGACCCCCCGGATTCCAGGTACGGCACTGAAATGATCAAACCTCTGAACCAATCACAGTCCTTCGCCAACTTCTGGAATTCTGACCGAGGGCTCACCGGTCCCTCCCTTGTCTTCTTTGTGTGACAGGGTCTTCCCGGACCACAAGGAGCTGTTGGTGAGAGTGGCAAGCCCGGCGAGCAGGTACTTACGAGCATAGTCGCTCAGTGACACCGGCTGTGTGCCGTGCCAATTCCATGCTACCTATTACCGTGTGACACTGATTTCAGGTTGAGATCTCTTGACTTGTTTAAATGTTTTCAGGAAAGCACATAGGGTTTTCCCTCAACTGTGTGCAACGCTAACAATGAATGAATAGCCTGTCCTCTCTAACATCCTTTCTCCCCTTTCTCTCATTTTGATCCTGTCTCTAGGGCCTGCCCGGTGAGGCTGGAGCCCCTGGTGCTGCCGGTTCCAGAGTGAGTATCCCCTAACCAGTAATGACATCCCTCCCTGGGCCCTGACGCTCTAGCAACATTGTGGCCTTGTCAAATATCAAACACAAACTAGCCTGCAGGCACATTTACTCACCTAGCCCCTACATTGATAACTTCCTTTTACTCCACCTGCGATGCCCCGGAACCAAAGCCGATAGCCTCTCCTTTAATCCAAACCACAGGGTGACAGAGGTTTCCCCGGTGAGCGTGGTGCCCCTGGACCATCTGGACCCGCTGGTGCCCGTGGATCTCCTGGCTCTGCTGGTAACGACGGTGCTAAGGGAGAGCCCGGTGCCACTGGCGCCCCCGGTGGCCAGGGACCCCCCGGCCTGCAGGGAATGCCTGGTGAGCGTGGTGCCGCTGGCCTGCCTGGTCTGAAGGGAGACAGAGTGAGTACCGGTACCCAACCTCACCTCACCATCCTTTGTGCCCGGAGTCATGCCCATCAGCTCCACTGAAAGTCCTTCAAATTGTAATTCAATAACTTTTCTGTCTACAGGGTGACCAAGGAGCTAAGGGAGCTGATGGTGCCCCTGGTAAGGACGGTATCCGTGGTTTGACTGGCCCCATCGGACCTCCCGGCCCATCTGGGTCTCCTGGTGACAAGGGAGAGACTGGCGCTCCTGGAGCTGTTGGTCCCACTGGTGCCCGTGGTGCCCCTGTGAGTTTCTGGGTTCTGTCGGGCCTCTAGATACCGCCCCATCACAGAAACACAGAGTAATAGAACCCTAACTCAACAGCCATGTTACTGCAAATGTTGGTTATTAAAACAGAGACCACATTACCACAATGCATGAAGATAAGCTAAACTGACTGAAACTGGAGGCATACCAAGGGCAAGAGAGTAACTAATCACGTGTAACTATGATCTGTTACATTTCCGGCAAATAATATACAGCTCTGGAAAAAATTAAGACACCACTGCATCTTTTCCTTTCCAAAAAAGTTGAAAAGGAAAGTTTTGAGTGAGAAACAGAAGGGTTAAAATTAAGAGACCACTGCAAATTGACGCTTCTGTTCCACACTCAAAACCTTCCTTTTCGACTTTTTTAGAAAGGTGCAGTGGTCTCTTAATTTTATCCGGAGCTGTATATAGATTTGGTTACAGATAACTTTAAGAAACTTTGATAACTTTCAAATTCAGAAATGATATTGAAAACAGCTTCTAGATGAAATTGACATCAGCATTGAAAAAGCAAGACTGCTATGATGACACAGCAAATACAAAGTAATCCAAATGCTCAGATTATCTAAAAGTCACATTACTGATGACCATTTTGACAGGTTACTAACTAACTGTAATGGATTACATTTAGAAAGTAACCTACCCAACCCTGGTTTAATACATAACACTAATCCAGTCGCATTCTATTCTTTGATTTGTTTAACACTAACCTCTCCTCTTTCAGGGTGAGCGTGGTGAGTCTGGTGCCCCTGGACCCGCTGGATTTGCTGGACCTCCTGTAAGTACAACTGGTTTTAAATCACAATGAAAGCAGCTCTCAATTCACATAGGAATTGGTTCCCAATTCACACAGGAATTGGTTTCCAATTCACACAAGAATTGGTTCCCAATTCACACAGGAATTGGTTCCCAATTCACACAAGAACTGGTTCCCAAATCACACAGGATCGGTTGCCAAATCTACCCAGATTAATAACATCACCTCCCAATTCTACCAGATATAAGAGAGGACATACATCATTGTGCACTTAATAACACTGTTACACAAGAGCGTAGATTTCAAACATTAACGCGTTTCAACTGACTTCATTTCCAACGGATGATGATCCCTGTAGATGAAGCTCCACACTCATCCATTTTACCCCCATCCACATTCAGTCACTCCTTCCTTGCTCCCTCTCAGGGTGGTGATGGCCAGCCTGGTGCTAAAGGAGAGCCTGGAGACAACGGTGCTAAGGGTGATGCTGGTCCCCAAGGACCCGCTGGGCCCACTGGAGCCCCCGGACCTCAGGTATGACCCATCTCATAGTTCTCCCCCCTGCTACGTCAGCAGAGCTGACTCTTGCAGTGTCAAGAAAGTAGGTTAAACTCCCGTTTCGGTAATATGTACCAATGCTTGACTGTAAGTAACTTGGGATTTAGTTGTCTGCTATATGGCGTTTATTGGAATTGTATTTTGATGCTGAGAATTTAGGGAAACAAAAAACTCCATGGTTACTGACTGAAACACTGTTTTGTCCTCACAGGGTCCTGCAGGAAACACCGGACCTAAGGGAGCCCGTGGCTCTGCTGGTCCCCCTGTAAGTAGCTTAGTACCTAATCCTCCAACATCACTCGTATACCTTGACCATAAAATACTTTTAGCATTTATAAAGCAATGGGATGCTTCCCAATCTGATGCAGTGCATTGACAAGTTGCTGTCTCCTCTCTTTAGGGTGCTACTGGTTTCCCTGGTGCTGCTGGCAGAGTTGGACCTCCCGGCCCATCTGTAAGTACCAAATCCCCTATCACCCTTTACACCGACAGGTGACAGTATCTCGGCCATTACCTCCAGTACAATACCACTCCAGCACAACCAACCAGAACAATACTGAAACTGTTGAATGATAGCTTAAGACAACAACAACACAACATTTTTTTCCAGCCAAACCGAGGTACAATGTGTCGTCCTGATTTTTAAACAGGCCAACACCTCTGCATTAGGAAAACACCTAATTGATTAAAATACCAAGGGGAATAACAAACAATCACATGGGCATAATTGTTTAACCCAAGCCTTTCTCTCACATTCAAAGTCTCCCCTTGTCCCTCCTTTCAGGGCAACAGTGGACCCCCTGGGCCCGCAGGACCTTCAGGAAAGGAAGGACAGAAGGGTAACCGTGGTGAGACTGGCCCCGCCGGTCGTCCTGGTGAGCTCGGAGCTGCTGGACCCCCTGGTCCCCAGGGAGAGAAGGGACAGCCCGGCGGTGATGGCCCCAGTGTAAGTGCCCCGATCTAGGGTCTGACCCTCCCAGAGGAGTCCTCTGACCGCTCGTACTAGTAACCCTATCGGAGTGCATCTGTGATACCCATTCAGAGTTTAGGCGAGACACTTCCATGACTGACCATCCCTTTGTCACATCTATCTTCCTTTAGGGAGCCCCTGGTACTCCCGGACCTCAGGGTATTTCAGGACAGCGCGGTATTGTCGGTCTGCCTGGACAGAGAGGCGAGCGTGGTTTCCCTGGCCTGGCTGGACAATTGGTCAGTACTGCACAGGAAAAGTGTTTATACCACATCAAGTCTGAGCTGTTTCATCCACAGTTGTCTATCGAGGATTGACTGACTTGTCTAGAGGCCTGTTGTGAGAATGCTTCAGGCTTTACATGCTAGCTCATCCAAGATGTCCGCTGGAAAGGGCAATGCTCTTGCAATATTGGTTTCTTACATGTTGTAGTTGAGGCCTCACCCTGTTCTGTGGTTCCTGCTTTAGGGAGAGCCTGGCAAGCAGGGACCTGGTGGTCCCGCTGGTGAGCGTGGACCCCCCGGACCCATGGGACCCCCTGGACTGGCTGGTGCACCTGGTGAGCCTGGCCGCGAGGGAACTCCTGGTAATGAGGGATCTGCTGGTCGCGACGGTGCTGCTGGAGCCAAGGTGAGAACGATGGCCGTACTCTGTCCTCGCAACACATTCACCACTCTGTTTGTTCGAGCTTCTGCTGCTTTACTGCAGCGGTTTGGTCTTCTCTTGACCCGTCTCTGTTCCCCACTGCCCTGACTGTAGGGAGACCGTGGTGAGTCCGGCGTTGCTGGTGCTCCCGGTGCCCCTGGACCCCCTGGTGCCCCTGGACCTGTTGGACCCGCTGGAAAGACTGGTGAACGTGGAGAGACTGTAAGTGTCCGGATTCTGCGTCGTTGACTTTTCAAACTTATCTGGAATACCTAACTATGGCCAAATTAGGATAAATTGTTCTTCAAGACTTTCCTTTGCCTGACCAACTGTTGTGGCCTCAAAATGGCAATCCACAGTATAACAATGGGTTTTGTGTAACTTGTTTGTTGTCCTGTAAAAACACCATCTATGCTGAAGCTCTCACTAATTGAGCGCTACAAGTTTCTTAAAACAGTTGAATTGATTGGCACTGTTTCTCTGTCCTCCAGGGTCCTTCTGGCCCCGCTGGCATTGCTGGCCCTGCTGGTCCCCGTGGCCCTGCTGTACGTACACATTCCCTCTTCAAAGACAGTCAAAACAACTGCAACAAACACAATGTCTACCTTTACACTGAGAATCTGAGGAGAACCCACCATGGGTCTAAAGAAGAGGTCCACTGAACCTCCCCCCTGTCTTTAAACACACACAGGGACCTGCTGGTGCTCGTGGAGACAAGGGAGAGACCGGCGAGGCTGGAGAGAGAGGCATGAAGGGACACAGAGGATTCACCGGAATGCAGGGACCCCCTGGCCCCGCTGTGAGTACCAACGCTGATTAACATTTAAAGATAAAACATGTGTGTTTCATGTATGACCTAAATCTGTTGTTTCGGCCTGTAGGGACCATCTGGCGAGCAAGGACCCGCTGGAGCATCTGGCCCTGCTGGACCTAGAGTGAGTATCACCACCTTTAGAACAGTTATCTGCATCCCCAACTTTAGAACAGTTTTCAGCATCACTACCATTGTGTCAAAACATTATCAGCACAACAACTCTAGGACTGTGATCATTTCTCTGGTGGCATCATGAAGCTTGCAGTCAACACTGCCATATTAACCTATGGCTCTCCCCGCACTAGGGACCTTCTGGATCTGCTGGTGCCGCCGGTAAGGATGGTATGAGTGGTATGCCCGGCCCCATTGGACCCCCTGGACCACGTGGTCGCTCTGGAGAGATGGGACCTGCTGTAAGTCATTCCAACCACTTTAAAATCAGCACCTATGCTCCTGGTACTTTCTTTTTCCTCACACCCAGTTGTTGGTCTATCGCTTCCGCCATAATATAGGGACCACCCGGACCTCCCGGTCCCCCTGGCCCCCCTGGACCTCCCGGCGGCGGATTCGACATGGGCTTCATTGCACAGCCAGCCCAGGAGAAGGCACCCGATCCCTTCCGTCACTACCGCGCCGACGATGCCAACGTGATGCGCGACCGCGACCTGGAGGTAGACACCACCCTCAAGAGCCTGAGCCAGCAGATCGAGAACATCCGCTCTCCCGAGGGCACCAGGAAGAACCCCGCTCGCACCTGCAGAGACCTGAAGATGTGCCACCCCGACTGGAAGAGCGGTAAGTAGGGCGCTCCGGAACATTTTCAGACGACGAGAAGATGTTTTCTTTATTCGCATGCTCTTTTGGTCTCTGCCGTCTGCACTTGTCTTGAAGCGTTCCACTCTCTTCTCCGTGCAGGTACATACTGGATCGACCCCGACCAGGGCTGCACTCTGGATGCCATCAAGGTCTACTGCAACATGGAGACTGGCGAGACCTGTGTCTACCCCACCCAGTCCGATATCCCCAAGCAGAGCTGGTACACTAGCAAGAACATCAAGGAGAAGAAGCACGTCTGGTTCGGCGAGGCCATGACCGACGGCTTCCAGGTGAGAACCACAGAGTGACACATACAGTGGTATGTGAAAGAAGGACACAGTCACGCCATTGTTTTGGATGTGCTTCTTGCTCCAACTTCAAACCATGCTCACTCACACTCTCGCCATTTCCCTCGTCACCCCATCAGTTCGAGTACGGCAGTGAGGGCTCCAACGCTCAGGATGTGAACATCCAGATGACTTTCCTGCGCCTGATGTCCACTGAGGCCAGCCAGAACATCACATACCACTGCAAGAACAGCATTGCCTACATGGACCAGCAGTCCGGCAACCTCAAGAAGGCCCTGCTGCTCCAGGGCTCCAACGAGATCGAGATCAGAGCCGAGGGCAACAGCCGCTTCACATACAGCGTCACCGAGGATGGCTGCACGGTGAGTTCTCCTTTCTCCTGCTACCTCCACTCCACTGAATCTTAGGTGGTTTCTGCTCAGGAACTGTTCTAGGAGAAAAAATCCCCTCAGCTTTTCAGAAAGAACCCCTCCTCTCAGAATCCAGAAAGACCACTTCCCCCAGGAAATGTGGTAGAAACAATGGTTCCCTGCAAAATCTATTCTAGAAAGATTAGCCTTTGGGACTGATCAAGTAGGAGTCTTTTCCTTATAAAGAGGCAATTTCTTTAGCCAGTTACTATAAGCAGAAGCAGAGGTTGAATGTGAAAGGGCTGTTGGCATATGATGTTAGTAAAAAAAAGTGTTAGTAAAAGAAAAGAGACACTAAATAAGAGCAGATTATGTTTTGTGTATCTGTGATACTATACCTCAGGTTGGGGTAAAGTGCCCTTTCCAAAAGTAATCTGTTGAGCGGGTAGTAGTTAAGAGAAAGGGCAGGGAATCAGTTGAAACAAATCGAAAAATAAAACAATGGATTCTGATTGTGCCTTTTTTGTCTTCTCTCTCATCACAGTCGCACACTGGCGCATGGGGCAAGACAGTCATTGACTACAAGACAACGAAAACATCCCGTCTGCCTATTATTGACATCGCTCCTATGGACGTTGGTGCACCCAATCAGGAATTTGGCATTGAAGTTGGCCCAGTCTGCTTCTTGTAAAAAAGAAATCTGGACTTGAAATTGTTTGTGTGTGTATGTGTGTTTTTTTCTAGCAGTCATCTCTCAACCCTTTTCTTTGCATTTAAAAAACCCTAGAGTTCCATTTGGCCGTTCAAATGGTCCACTTGCTTAAAGCTGCACATCTGAAGACAGTGGTTGTGTGTTGTCAAGCTTTTTTTGGGACCACTATTACCACCACCATCAACACCAAGGATACTTTAGAAGACTCATTTGTTTCCCTGGCAACAAGAAAATAATATATACTTGTAAAGTGTAAAATCCCCCGGAGTTTGAAAGAAAAAAACATCCCAGATACACGTGACTTTTTTTACCACTGCGGAAGGACAATAAAAAAGAAAATCAAATGCTTTGTACCAATTTCAGGTGATGTCAAATAAATCATAAAAATGACAGTAAAGTGTCTTGTTGTTGTACCCACCTGGAGAAGCAATTGTTGTTCCTTCTGAGGTCACACGAAGCAGCATTAGAAGCATGGGTTCAACTTCTTTTTTTAATCTCATGGCTACCTCAAAAAGGAAATCCACGTTACCCAGTGTTAGTGAACCCCAGGTCAGATTTTACACGGCATAAGTATTGTCGAAAGTAACAGCTGCAAATGGTGCTATTCTTCATGAGGTCCTGTCAGTGAGGGGCGATGGAAATTGTGCTGTTGTGTTGTCATTCTTGCTTGCGGGACCTTAGGTGCTAAATTAGCAGATCGTCTTGATGTCAGTCGTAACAGATGTTTCAAGTGTCGGCTGAGCTCTCCTAGCAACAGAGCTTTAGCTACAGGTGTATTGTAGTTAGGATGCACGCGGTCCTGTCGAGTGTAGCATTAGCAGGTGGATTTGTTGAGTCATTTTTTTTTGTTTTTAACATCTTTTGACACTTTTTGGTTGTTGTTTGTTTCGTTTTGAAATCCCCCCTTTTGTTGTCCAATTGCTTCTAGCAGTACCCCCTTTCTCTCTATCCCCCAAATGTTTTAGTTTTTTTGTTTTCTTGTTATTTTATGCGAAGGGTTTTGAAAAAAAGATTAACACCGAAAAATATTGAAATATCGTCAAATTATGAGAGAAGCAGACACCGCTGGGGGAATAAAACAAGAGGATCTGTACCTATTTTGTATATGTATAATAATTTGAGATGTTTTTAATTATTTTGGATGCTGAAATAAAGCATGTTAAGTGGTCTACCTTATGTTTGTCAGACTTATCTTCACTATTCCCTAGCTGCCAAATGGACTTAAATGAAGCACAGCTTGCACCTGTTACAGTTGTTTTGACTGAAAGATTAAAGAAAATCTCAGAAATGTTTGACTCTTAAAATTATATTCATCTCAGAATCTGATAACATTTTGCCAGGAACGATGTCCAGGTGAACAGAATTCGTAGGCCTGTTGGCCGCGGTTCTTATCGTACCATAACGCTCAGCTGTACAAAAATGTCAGAAACTTTAGACTTCAATACCACCTTAAGAAAGACCTGATGCTGATTCCAACCCTCACAGTGCAAAATCCAAAACCTGAATATACACACCCATGACACTGACGTTAGTCCGCACGTAGTATGTCTCCTCTCAATTGGGTGAATTTACGTACAATACTCCATTCTCTCCGTTCTGTCCACAGTGATATCCACATTCGCGCGCCTTTGAAGAATGCAGCCCGTAGGTGCGCACGAATAAAAGCCAGCGTGCCCCCTGCCCTTGTACGTTTAAGTTACGTTGGAGAAGCCCAAACTACTCCCGAATTTAAATCCAGTTGTGTCAAGAAAGTAATCCAAAATTGAACATGGTTAATCCACAAAACATTGCCCGTGTAGTCAGTTCTGGAGAGCAAGCGCTGTAGCCTACGAGTTCCGACCATCTCTGCCCCCTTCTGTGGCACACTATTCAGGTTGATTTTACTCTACAGTTGGCTTGAGTTACTTTCACAAAGAGCCCGATTGTCCACCTTCCTGTGTCAGCAGCATAGTAGGCGGCTTCTCCCAAATTCCAGAGAGGTCTAGGGGGTAGAATTATTCTGTAGATTACAACGTTTCCACTCACATGATGGCTAAAGCATATTTGTATTCATCTTCTGATTAACTGTTCGTACGTTTTGTTGGTGTTGCATCGTGTTTTATTCCGGGGAGTCTAAATGCGATTTTGAACGAACGTGGTGAAGAAAAAAAAAATATACGAAATGTTTTTAGGAGGTAAAGAAATGCATCTGTACTTTTGCGCTAATAGCGTCAATAACAATGTAATTATGGACTATGTATGTCAAGGGTAGTGTGACGTAGTCAGGTGCGTCGGCAGGAGCGTGGACACGCCAGGGGGCATTACAAGACCCAGGCCAGTTCCAAGCCAGGATGTTGTTGGTTGACAAAACCCAGCTGCAGGGACGCCGAAAGGAATCCCAGGGCCCGGGACAAAATTGAACGTTTAGGACACAAACCGCGGGCCAATATTTTTTATAAATATCAATGATGTTACTGTTCATAAAACAGGTCATAAACGTTTGTTGTTTAATGTTTTAGCTAGGTAGTAATTAATACCAAGATTGACTGACTAATAAATAATTATATTTAAGCCAATAAAATGGGGACCCTGAGGCCTAATATAACATACAATGACATATGAACCATACTGTTAAAATGGAAATTTAAACAAATATTACACCTGGTACTTGACTTTTACGCACCACACGCGCACACACAAACATAGATTCCTGTGGTGGTAGCAGGAGTGCTTCAGATATTCTGAAATTGTCAAACAACCACTGGTTGTTGTGGAAATGAGTTATTCATGAAGAAGACACTCATGTAGATTATTAACTCTAAAAATCCACTTAAGTGTCTGAAATTGATTACAGCCTACATACTATTCAATATAATTTATTTTTACTTCCATACATACACACACACACACACACACACGTTTGCTTCCTATCTTTTGGGGGACAGGCTGCAACTAAGAACTATTTTAATAAATTATTAAAATAACTACTTCCAATAATTTATTAATTAGACCTCCAGCACAAGTGGTGCCAGCACAGGCCCAGGGCGCAGGACCATCAGGGAGCCTTCACATCCGTGTCACAAACTGTTTGCCCTCCTACCATCAGGGAGGTGATACAGGTCTCTCTGTTCTCACACCAGCAACCCCAGGAACAGTTTATATCCATCTACTTTCATCACCTGCTTAACTCTGAGACCCAGAGTTACTTTCATCAGCTGCTTAACTCTGAGACCCAGAGTTAACAACTGTGAACTCTGTGACCCTTTACTTACCTTACCCCCCGATTCATAGGGACCTTGTTGGACAACTCCCTTTGTACAACTCTGACACTGCCTTGCAAAGTCTAATGACGGAAGTTGTTACAGGTCTGTGTCTACCTCGGAAACCACATTGCTGATATCTCTGCATCCCAGTTGATCATTTTCGTAAATTGTCTTTTTGGTTAGATTCTAACTGCATTTCGTTGTACTGTACTTGTACTTGTACTTGTTCAATGAAAATAATTTGAACAAACAGTTATTTTTATAATTTTAGAATGTGTCCATAGTGCACTGTGTGGGCAGCACATCCCTGAAGATCAGAAAACAGGCAGCTTTAACTGAACAACACAAAGCATTTCAAGTGTTGTCCCAAAGGACATTGAAGTCTTATTAAAGAAGTTGAATTATTTTTTATTTATTTATTTCGAGCACATATTTCTCATTTCAGTAGAGTTAATACTGCCACCTTCTGGATCCAGTTACAAAGTTCATATCCAGTTACTAACCATATCATGTTGAAATATGATTTAATCTAACGGTAGGAATCTTGGAAGAAACCTAGAGAGGAGCCAGACTCTGAGGCATGACCAGTCCAATGTATTTGAATCCTGGGAATTGGAGATTATAACACTATTAGAGTGGTTGTGAGGGATTATAAAATAACCTTTTTTTGGCCACTTCATTTATCAGAATATTCAAATGTTCAGCGAGCCAATGATTTTGTTGAAAAGCAGGTTAAAATTTGTGACCGGCATTTGCAGGAGTTATCAGACAGAAGGTAGATGAGCCACATGACCGTGTGGAATTTGGACAACATCAGCTCAGGGTTGTCAGGCCAGGTAGTTCTGACTCATAGTTGTAAGTCCTCTATAAGACCCAACTAGACAGCCTAGAAATTAGCAGGAGTGTGTCTAAGATCTAACGAGATACCAGATAAGACAGGATGAATTATAGCAGACAGAACATGTCCACACAGCTCTATAGGACAAAATCAATACAGAAATTCCAGGAACAGTTCAGCATGGTGAGTACATATACATTTGATCACAGCAGGACCTAATAAAAAGGGAGTGAATGGATGTATCACTTGTAGGTTAACAGTAAAACCATTGAAATCAGCTCTAGCCTTTTTGTAAGCCAGGGCACCGGAATAATATAGGAACGTTCCTTCCTCTTCTCAAGATTCTGGCATCTGTATTTGCAGCTGGTTGATGTTTGTTAGGTGTCTTGTCCGGTTACCAACGGAGAACAGCATTGCAATAGTCAGGTAAAACCAAAGCACGGTTACATTTTCCTGTTACGTGTGGGCCTTGTGTGCGCCATAAATAAATGAAAGTTACCAATCTATGGTTTAGTTGTCAGACCATTTCAATGACAAAACTAGAATGCAGGAAATCCTTAGCTTTCCCAGATGTGTCCCACAGACCCATAATAATGTGATAGAATGGATTATTCTTGTCTGGCCTCTGTAATTATATAATATTATCCATTTTGTCATTAGACCTTATAAAACGCTAGATATCAATGCACCATTATCTCTCCAAGGGCCTTCTGACTCGTCTTCCCAGAGCAGTCTTGTCATGCGCCATATGACCAAATACAGAAGATGTTTGAAAATAAATACTTATTGTAGCAATTTATTGTACATCATGGATGTGGATATTTTGATGAGCAGTATACATATTTTCAATTAAACTGAAACCTAGGTTCCTTTTGCAGCTGAGCTTTGTCATCCAGCAACAATAATCAACGAAAACATACAAAACAGACAGACATATTGAAAAAAGCTATCACAATAAAAAAGCTACGAGGCAGACCTGTGAGCAAATTTGACAAAAAGAATTCAACAACCTGCTGTTTTTCTGGTAAACAACTATAATGTATGTTTCTTTAGCAGCTCTTTGACATTGGGCTTTTAGGGGCACGCCTTTCTTCTTTACATGAGCTGAGAGGAGGGTCAGCAGGTTCAGAGGCCGGCACTTCGGTTTACAGTGAAATCTAACCATTGCACTGCCATCTACTGGCTTCACAGGGTCAGTGACAATAAATAACGACATGAGCTGGCTAAAATGGGAATCCTGCTAACACTGTTGGGGATGACACAAGTTATACTATGAATTGGTAGACATTGTATTCATTCCTTGTAAGACACCGTAGATATGTTAAATAGCTTGTACACTCATAAGAACGGGACAAACATAAGCACCCTTGTCTTTATCCTCTCACTGCAGTTAATCTTGTGGGTATGGAGATTTTCTCAGGCCTCTCTTACATAGGTTAATACTTTTGGTAGTGGTCTAAAGAAGTGTATTATGTTGATAATAACCTTGCGATGTGGGACACTATTACATATACTGACCATGCTTAACCCTACAGGATGCTAAATCTGCCAGCGCCCATTAGAATCTGCTGGCGATAGAGGAAAGAGATCTATGTGAAGACAAATGGACTCCCATTAACCAGCAGCAATGTTCAGAATACAGAGTTCTTTTAGAACATGGTTTTCCTAAAGTCTTCCCTTGATGTCTTTACAGAATCTGTTAGGTCTGTTAGTGTGGTTCAAACGCCTGAGGATTGCTGTACTGACACTGTCACCGAACCTCATCCTTAACAGACATGAAGCAATAACAAAACATTACACGGCGTAGTTCCACTCAAGTACTAGGAGTATTGGCTTGGAGAATGTTTATTAATTAATACTAATTAAAAAAAGAAAACAACAAAGATAATACATAGAGATCATGTGGCAAAGGCTGGTCCAGCGTCCTAGCCAATACCTTTAGTGGCCATGTACTGCTGGGGCACGGTTTTGAATCTGAACAACTCTTTCTTTGATTTGATTATTTTCTCTGTCAGCAAATAAAAAATAATGTGAAAAATATTGATAATGTTTTTAGAAATAATACTTCTAATCATAAAAAGTACAAAGCGCAGCAATGTGTGTAACAATTCATGAAATAAATCAGCAAAACAATATTACAATTTAAATTCAATTTGGTTTGTTCCCAGTTTCTGTACATTTTCAAATAATTTTAGGGTTCATTTTTTGACCAAGCCATAAGATTTTTTTTTTTTTTTACCTAGTTAACGATAAATACAAGTTAACAAAACTACGCATATACTTTTGGATAGGCCGATTCAGTGCGCACGTGCAAGACTTTAATGATAAAATACAATATCTCGATCTAAGTAGAATGAATTAAATAAAATAAAAAGCTATAAATACCTCGTTAAATGACTTACTCGTGCTCGGATGTGGTATGTGATGTCATAAAACCATATTTTATTTAAGCCGGAATTTGTTTCGGGATAGGCTTAATCCCAAAAGTAGGTTCCTAGAAAGCAAACATGAATGTAAAGTAGCCACCTAAATGCCTTTGTCTAATAACCTCAACCGAGATATCATCCAGATTAGTCCCACATACCCACTAAATCCATAAACGATAAAGAGATTTTTGTTGTAATCTAGGAAGAATGGTATTAGGCTCAGCTCCAATTCGTCGCTTGGCAAAATGGTACTGCCATCCTAATTAGCAGAGAACGTTTTCATAACGTTCCTTAAAAGTTATTTGGTTTACAGAAAAATAACTTTCACAGAACATTGTGGGAAAGTATGTTTTATATGAACCAGATGCGTCGCTAGGAAACTTCAGAGAAATTATGTAATCTTTAGACATAGCATAACATTTCTTGAACGTTCGTACAACCTAGCAAAAATGTTCTCAGAACATATAGAAAACCGTCCATGGGAGCATTTTAAGAGACACTGGTACATCCTTCAGGGTACCATCACAAATTCAAATCGCAACGTTCTCAGAACATTCAGGGAAACAAAGTGGGTTAGTTGGGATGGAAGTGGGACAATGGTCCTATTTAAAGTTGCATTTATTTTTATTACAAACCTATAATTAGAAGAAAATGACAAACGCTTCACTTATAGCCCTCTCCTTTTGAACAAATAATCATGCAATTTGGTACAAAAAAACTAGTCTCGTTCGTTGGATGGGTTTGCCATATCTGTGCACTACTTAATATCCCAAACATCTAAATATCTAAATACCTTATCCCTACGGGTCTGACACACTTCAGACTAAAATCTCATCAAAATAAGGCTGTGTATCGATAGAATAATGATGAATTTATAGATTGATCAATATACCAAAAAATACTCGATGTATAAAGAGAATTATACGCTAGGCCTATTGCGACTTAATGTTCTTGTGCATTCACAGAGTTTCCTCAGGAGGTCGCCGACACACATGTTGCATTCCACCAACAGCCTAACAGTGCAGCAACCACTCCCTCTGCTTGCCTATAATTCATTTATCGAACATTATATTTGATATAAATACATAATATATGATGCTGATCATTCATTAATAACAGTGATAACAATAAGGAAAAATGAAAATACCAATGTCATTTCCTTTTCATCATTAAATCATATGCATGTGCCAAACGTTTCAATGTTGGGCTTTGATTTATTTTACTTTTTTATTCAGATAAACCTACATAAGACTTTTGGCGTTTTAGTCAACAGATGACCTAGGTCTTATTCTATAACACAGTGAGTGGACTATAATGTTGTTCAGCGGCTACTAACGGATTGGCCTACGTACTAACTCGATTGATAACTCGGAGTTGCAAACCTCTCTCCAAATAGAAGAGGGATTTCCTCAACAAGTCTGTTTTGCCCTCCACCAAGGGTTAACGGTGCCTGTGATGCCATATGCCGTGGTGATGAGAAGGGAGGGGGAGGATGGAGAGGGGGAGAATGAAGGAGGGCTGGCTGGCTGGCGTCAGTTTGCTAAGCTCGCCGGGGAATCAGGAGCGAAAACACGAACGTGGACACAATGGATTCTCTAGCAGGCGGATCGTAAATCGAACCAACCTCGGTTAACACTGGAACAAGGTACGTTAACTGATCCACGTGAAGTAACAACATTTCGTTTTTGGGGATTTTATTTTGCTCGTCAGATACGAAGAGAACTGCTATTCCGCAGAAGATGCAGGAAGCGACGTATAGCCACCAGGCAAGCGAGGTTTTAGAGCCGAGGCCCTACATTTCCGCTGGGTCCTAATGTTTTTGACAACACCACAAAAGTGATTGACTGACCGACATTATTGCCAGTTAATAATGTGTGTGTAGCCTATTTATATATATTTACACAGGCTGTTGTGGAGCAGCGCCAGCAAACCGGTTGTTGGCTAAACAGGGTTTGTAGGTAAGCCTATCCAACTGTGCGTCTGTTTGCCAGGTATGCTGTTCACGTCACAACAAAGCCTATCTTAACACATAACTGTCCACGCAATATGTGTTTATTCAGAATTGATGCACGGTTGCAATACTGACACAATTTGCTACATTTGTCAAGTAACCATATGCAAATGTGGTTTCCTGTTTGGAGAGCTTGTACCGTAGTTACAAAACTGAAATCATTATTTTGTGACACAACGAGTGGTCTGTTCGCGGAGAATGGAATTGCTGACAAAAAGCATGATCTGTGCCTAAAGACCTAGCTACGTATCAGTTTCGTTTGTGTTTAGAAGCCCTTTGTGCAACCAACGCAGAGGCCTAGGCTAGATAATGAATGCAGTTGATTGTTGCAACCAATACGTGCTTATTCTTTTGCTATAACCGGCTATAACGGTCTATCTATTCTATTCGTCAGATACGGATATCCGCATTTTGTCTCATTTCATTTAGGGGTTATACAGCTGAGAAATATTCAACTCGTTCTCAAGTTGAGTCAAGTCACCAAGGTCTTATGTTAAGTAGGTTTGATTATTGACATTATTGACGTCTTTAAGCGTATATAAATTAAAAGTATTAATTTGTGAGTCATTTTAATTATGTATATATGACATGTAGTCCAGCATGGGTTCATGGTGGGTAGCAGGTCACTGCTCATTGTTTCATATACAATTAGAAACATCATGGGTTAAGGGGGTCGGTCTGGTGATTTACAATAACAGAAAACTCAATGCAGTCGTGCCTGGTTAGAAAAACAAAGGCTTTGTGGTTGTTATTTGAATGAGCACAGTCCTGCCTGTTTTACATCAACAACCAAGCCTGTCTGCGTCTCTGACATGGCGCATGGGTGAGTATAAAGAAATTACAATGATCATTATAACAGATTATTTTTTTGCTCTTTTCCAGACTTCTGTCTCTGACTGCATGAATGAGGGATTTTGTAATACTTGCAGTTAGCTTTAACCCTGTGCAGCCTTTTCTGTCCAGACTAGAAGTCTTAATAAGGCACAGCTAAGAAAATACCAACGATCAACATAATATAATGGGGATTTAATCAGGGGATACATGCATTACAAGTCATCCATCACCGCTTGGATTACAGATCCGAATGGCCTACTCTCCAGTATGTTATCTGGGTGTCTTTGTTGTGAGCCTGGGACTAGTCATATGGTGCTTCTCCCATGTAGCCTCGACCGCCGATCCTTCCAAGTCTATGTGCATAAATAGTAGCAATGCCGCGGGGTCTTCCCTATTCGTTTACATTAAACTCTCGCTCTCATTTCCTTATCTTGCTGATCTACTGGCCGCTCTTGAAGTTTTAGAATCACCGATTTCCCCTCAATTTTTCACTCACTCGCCCACACCCTCCCCCCCATGGCTCGCTCAAAGCCTGGGCTTTGGTTCATGTCTCTCTGCGCCAAGCGGAGTCTTTCCTCAGGTGAACTCGACTAATTCTGTTTGTTTTTCCCGTCCAGGGAGGGGAAGGAAGACCAAACAGGGGAGCTATGCCGTCACACCCCACGCTCGCCGGCTCAGTGTGATCAACCATGATGAAGACTGAACCCCCGTCTGCGGGCGGCGCCAGCGCCAGCTCAACCCTCCGGAGCCCGTCCCCCCACCGGAATGCCTACGAGGCGGGCATCCAAGCTCTGAAGCAGGCCCACGACGCCCTGAACAACGCCACAAATGGGGAAGACTCCACCAAGGACGGCAAGCCGCCGCGACCCACTGGAAGGGGCCGCCGCCAGTACGGCTCCAACGTCCACCGCATCAAGAGCATGTTTATGCAAATGCAGTCACCGGGGGACGAGGACGACCCGGCGAAGGCCAAGGACCAGGCAGTGCGGCTCTCCCTGCCCCGGGCCAGCAGCCTGAACGAGGACGTGAACCACAGTGCCCTGCTCAAGCTTGGCGCCACTGTCTCTGAGCGCGTCAACCGCTTTGACCCCAAGGGCGGTGAGGTTGGCGGATCGCGCAGTGCCGCCACGGGTTACTCCAAGCTGCAAGAGACGCGGAAGATCTTCGAGCAGCGACAGCTGCAGGAGAAGCAATCCGCCACCAACCGCATACTGTTGAAGAAGGAGCGTCCGGTTTCGTCCGCAGTCCAAGACAGCCGTCTGGATGTGGTTGTGCGTTTTAACGGCAGCACGGAGTCTCTGGACAGCCTGGATACGGTAGTGGGAGCTGGGGAGGCGGTTTCGCCCACCGTTAGCCAGCTCAGCGCCGTGTTTGAGAAGGCAGATCTTAGGAACAACCTGCACCGGCCAACCTCCACGTCCCCGCTGCCCTGCCGAGGAGAAAGCCCTGTTCCGGCAAAACCGACAGTAGGCCTGAACTCACGAGTCATCCCAAGGAAGGTGCTAGTTTTCACCCCTGGCAGTCAAGAGGATGGCCAATCCACTGACGTGGAGGGTTCTCCCAAAAGCCCCAAGAACAGAGCAGCCCCCCGAAATGAGGATGGCTCCTCAGAAAGTCCACGACCAAGGGACAGGAGCTCATCATCCTCCAGCGAAGCCAAGCCTGAGACAGAAAGTGGCAATGAAGCCAGGGGCTTCTGTACCGAAAGTGAGCCAGGCAGGGAACCGGGAAACACAGGGGACTCCTCTTCTGCCCCAGAGGTTGGGAGTCGGCTGGTGCAGGCCGATGTTCATGCCTCCCTGGAGAATGGAGAGGCCCCCGAGAGCCCCGGCGACATGTCAGGGAGGCAGGAAGGAGAGAAGGGCCAGAGTGAGGGTCAAGGGGAGGGGCCCCAGAACGATGGACAAGAAGAGGACGGCATTGAGGAGGAGTCCCGCAAAGAGGATTACTCAGAGGGTGACCTGGTGGACATCAGCGCATACAGTGGCATCGGGGAAGACTCTGGTGGCAGTCAGCTGGATGAAGACGAGGAGGAAGATGAGCCCTACGAGCCAGAGTCAAGCTGCTCTGAGATCCCTGGACTGCCTCCTGAGGAGGAATCCCCTCCTGAGAACAGGAAGATCTGCTTCAGCACTGGACCCATTAAGGTCAGTCTCTGATTTCAGGTGATCTCAGGTGATCTCGGCTGGGTAGATGAAGATATTAGTAAGGGATAAGAGGGATCAGCGCTGGTCCACGAAAGGTTCTGATAAACTGCAGCTGGAAACATAGAACCGTTTGGATCCTTGATTATAAACTCCATCTGTTTATAATCATATGGAGTATTTTGATCTCTGTTGGTGCCCAGACAAGACACATTTCTAAATCCCTTAAAAGTCAAGCAGTGAATTAACCGCTTCATGAAAGCAGAAATGCATCTCTAAGATGAGCAGGTGCTCTGCTATCATGTCGGGTGAAATAACACCATTTAGCTATGACTGTATTCAGTAGTGCCACTTTACCCTTCATGCTATACTAGTATTAGTAACAGTCAAAGTGTTAAGCTTTGTGAATGTCAAACGTTAGAGGAATGATTAGCATCAATACACAAATAAGACATGACACCAGGCTCTCAGGAGTCATTTATGTGGCAGGTGTAACTATCATAATAGCAGTTGATCGATGCTGCTACACATTAATGCCAGACTTTGCCCATATCCCACATTGAATTCTTTACATGCTGTAACATTTTGTGGAAACAGCATCCACTCTCTTACTTTCCCCTTCAGCGGGATGCAGGCTGATAGCTGGATGGTCCAGGTGTTACCGGTCTAGCCATTTCAGCGATGGCGGCGGTGTTCAGAACAGCACACATTCGCTGCTATACACCTCCAGCGTCACAGCGGGCTATGCGATACGTGACCGACAACTTGTGAAATTTCATCTTGGTTTGGTCAGCATTCAATCATCTGCTAGACGGGGAGTGCCCGGTCAGACAGTAGCCCTGACAACAAGACACTGAAGGGACTATTTCTCCCCTGCTGCCATGACGTCTGTGAGGCTCATCGTTTCGTCGCGCATCAGCAAAAAACGACGTTGTCGAAATCCATTGCTTATTTCCTCTGCATGTACATGTTCAATCAATTGTATACACAGCTTTTTTTGCACCTAAAGCTGACTGCGTAGTTTACACCAAATGTGAGGTCACCTGTTTAGCTGGGAGCACCGTCTGAGCTATTGTATATATTTTAATTCTAAAATGACCCTCCTCTTCTGTCCTCGTCGTAACTTATATATCACAAGCAGGCCATGCCACCTTTAATCTGCCCACCCACACAGTGTGCTAGCCAACCGGGCGACTGCCGTGCTCGGCGACCCTGTTCTCCACGAGCGGGATTTCCAGTGGCTTTGTGTGCCTGTGAAAAGGACCGGTCCCGTACAATGCGTCCTCATCTCTTCTCCGTCAATGAGTGTCTCGGGGAGATTTCATGGCTGCGATTGGGCCCCAGAGATTTGCCGCCTAGCCTTGTAATCCTAGTAGGCGAGCCGAATGTCCGTACTGCCGTTGGCCACCCTTGAAGCGCAGCCGCTTGTGAAACTTGTAGTGGCATGCCATGACGTTGCTGTCGCAGCGGGTAGTGTCCCTTTTTTCTTCTGTGGCCAAGGCTAGATAGTTATCGTACAGGCCCCAACGTACCCAGTTATATCAACATTTATTTCATAAATGAATGTCGGTAGGTGGTGGGACGAAGCTGGGTCCAGGCCGCTGCAAAACTATGGTTGGAAGAGAGTGGCTTGATGATATAGTGGTGATCCATCTTTACGTAGACAATGCTATTGCACTTTTGAATATTTTACAGAATTGACCTGTGGAAGTACTGTTCGAGCTTGCTGACCTATTGAATTGATTTGGCTTTGACTCAACAACTTGTAGTTCAGGAGATAAGCATAAACAGGGATGGTTCCCTGTTTTAACAATGAAGCCCTTCCTCTACTTTCCAAGCATCAGATAGCATTTTTTTCCCTGCACGCTCTTTGCCAGACTTTTCTTTTCGGCGTTTGCACAATTACCAACTAGCGTTAGCGCAATGACTGGACATCAGTGGACACCTACTAATGCATGAATTGGAAAATGTACAGAGATATGGGAAGTAGATAAAGCTTCATTGCCAGAATCCCTTTAGCCATTAGAGTTCCAATGCACCTGGGACTTTGTTCTTCTGACAGACTCGGATGTTGATAATCGTGGCTATGTCTGAGTGTCTTGTTTTGTCTGCAGCCGTGCCTGATTTTGACACACTGTACCAGTAACCACGGGTGACTGATTCGAAGTCACTGGGGAAGAGTATGTAGTTCTCATTCAGCAGGCCGAGGGGATCACTCTGTGAATCACCTTGTTGTCCCCTCTTGCAGAAATGAAACAGGTTAGCCCACTCTCCTCCCGGTTTGCTGCAGTGTGTTTGGGTTATAGGAGGTCTGTGACCTTCCTCCCTAGCGTTTTCCAAACCAGAGGTCGTCTGATTTGAAAATGGGTTGACAAGATAATACGGGGGGAAAAAGTCGTTTGTAGAACAGTGGTTACCTGTCAGTAACCTCGGATAGTTGTTGAAATGTGTGAATAACACAGCAGTTTCTGTTTTCCTCCTACAGATGTGTCTGTAGCTGTTGAACAGCTTAAGGTAGAAATTCTAATGACAAAATGCCTGAAAGATAAGACGTGTGTTTCGTAGCTCTCAACGCTGCGCAGGACTACGTGGAAAAGATCATGCAGGTGAAAGAAGATAATCTTAATTCCTCAAGTCCTTGTGATTATTTTACTTTATATTTGAACTGGGCCAGGGTGTGCGCCATACAGATAATAAAACAAGAGGGTTTTCGATGAACAACATGCAGGGATGGAGCTCCTGGTGCTGGGGAGGTCTTGCTTTGGCCTGGGTCCTGGGGGCCTGATGAATTAGCCTGCTTTTCATAATAACAGTACCACAGGGACAAAGGAACTGCTGCAATTACCTCAAGTACTCCAATTAGGTTCTAGACTAGTTGAGTCCGGTGGCCGCAGCGGATGAATGGCCGGGGCAGTGCCGCCCGCCAGAAACACAGTGCCAACGTAGCCCTCGGATCCGATCAGGTGTTCAGTAATATTGTAACTTTTCAGGGGATTTCCTCAGACGTTTATATCTAACTCAAGATGTAACCCGCGAGCTGTGATTTCGAATGAAGGCGGAAACACCTAGGCCCACACTCAGTTCGCACTCCTATGTATCCTTTTTTTTTACTTCTGCAAAGTGCGAAGTCTGAAAAAATGCCCACTCTGTAATTACTTTTGCCTTTGTAATGGAAAGTGTGTTGAGATCAGATATTTAATCAGCAAGTGGAATCATGAGTCTCAGGGCCCAGTTCTACCTCACCCACTGGGGTTCCACCGCCGGCCATTGGGCTTCCTCCCGGTGGGCCGTCTGGCTTCCTGTCCATCTGTGGTACTCCTCCGTTGATTCATAATACTCTGAACCCAAAATGACACCCCAGTAGTCTCTGCTGCAGGGTGTCTCCAAGCAGTCTGGCCCTTGACTCTGATATTCCCCGACAGACCCTTCGTTGTCAAGGCCACCCACGCGAAAGCCCGGCCCACTTTTGGTCAGACGGGACATCAAGTAGGTCAACAACGCCTGCGAGGGGCTCACTCACTCACCTGATGACCTAAGTTGGCATTGCGGGCGCATTAGCCGCCAGTGGGGGTCTCTAGAGAACAATGAGGCCAGGAGAAAACCCTGCTGGCCATGCCTCCCCTCTCCCCAGGGGGATGATGGCCAATTTGCAAATCCCATGGGGCTTCCCAGTGAATTGATAGCCAGCGGGACAAACAGTGCAGGGAAATAGGTTGTGTTGGTCACCTTGGCGCTTGGGAAGAGTGGCCTAGAGGATTTGGAAAGCCTGAACCCCCCTTTCTTGCACTAACATGTGCCCCACATGTGACCTCCTTTTCTGTTCATATTTTGTTCTGTTCAAGTACTAGAAGAATTGCCACCTTAAGGATACTTTGAAAGGCACTTCCCCCATGTTCTAAGAAACATGCAGCAGTTGAAGGACAGCTTTGTGTAGAAATAGGCACTATCACTAGCTGGTGAATCTTCAGGGCTTCCAGGGAACAACGTGTCCGACCAGTTCAGCTCCGCTCTTGTGTCGTGTTTCAAATACTGATTGTGTTTTCTGTCCCTGAAACCTTCCAGGGAAACAGTTTTGCTTTGGTTTTGCTTTGTTCCTCTGCTTTTAACCTGCCTATTCAAGCCTGCCTGCCGTCGTGTCTTTTTCTTTTAAGTGTTAGATGTGTTTAGTTTTCCCACTCTTACTTCAGTGACTCTGAAAGCAAAAGTGTGTCTTATATTTCTCCGCAACTGACTGTATCTCTCTCTATGTCTTACCAACAATGCTGTGCCTGTTTTTCTAAATAAAAAATAATAATAAACTAACAGCGCTGGGGTTAAAAAATGTGGCAAGGCTGGATTTGCCTCTTTTAAATCGGGTTTGGCATCTGATTTTATTTTCTAAATTACATAAGTATAAAAAACGGAGGTGAAGTGCTTTTAAAAATAAAAAGGATTTTCTCATGATTTTTTACCCCCTTTTTTCAATTTTTCCATCCTTTATATCTGAGTGCTACTGCAGACTCTGTAATGACTGCTTGACTGGGACATTTCAGCTCATGGCTAAGATCAAGATCAAAGCGTGCTGTCTATTTTCCTCCAGGAGTCTGTTTATTCATCAATCCGTGATAACACATCACTTTTGATGGAGACAGACAAAGGCCCTTACATAAAGGTAGCAGCCAACACCTAAATGCGTACAATCGGACAGCTTGTCTCACCTGGAAATGACAGGGTGTTTCACTCCGATTAACTGTACTATAGCCAACTGACACGGCATACATTCTATCATTTCCTACAATGCACCTGTTCCTTTGGCCAGGGTGAACACAGTGTTTATCTGTAGACAATTTGTGAGAAATATTTTATTGGTATCTAACTTGGACTTCGTAGTCCACCTAGACATTTTCTGTCCAACATAATTAGCCTGAATTTATCATAATCATTAATCATGAGTACAGGAATGACCCCAAGCACAGACCACATTTTTTTTTTCAGCAACTGGGCTGGACAACAGTCCATGATGGAAGCTCAGCCCTCATGAGCTTTTGTGTCCAGTCTTCTCCCCAAGGACGTAGGTTTTTCCTATCATTTGTTTTTCAACCATGGGACCTGATTAGACACTTTCTGGTTCCATTAGTGCCCAAAATGTTAAATGTTTTATACATTAGGATTTCCTTCTCGACGGAACAGCACTCTGGTAACTGGGGGAACTGATTTCCATTGCTTTCACAGTAATCAGAGTCATTTTTCAATGTCCACAGTGCCGAGTGCCCCTGAAGGCTAGTGACCATTTCTCTCTCTCACTCAGTCTTGCCCTGTTCTCTCTCTTTGTCTCTCTCTCTCTCTCTCTCTCTCTCTGTTTCTGTGGGTCAGTTGGCCAGGACATTCCTCCAGTCCTCTATGAGCCTCATTTGGCCTATCTACCACTTATCCCTGATCACTAAGTAGTCTGGAAGATAATTGAGAAACTGTCTGCTCTGGTCCGCTTAGTGAGACTAGTGTGTGTGTGTGTGTGTGTGTGTGTGTGTGTGTTCAGGGGTAATTTCTGTTTTTGTAAATTAGGTGAGTGTTTGTATCTGTTTATCCTGGGTGTGCGCGTGCGTGTGCGTGTGTGTGTTATTAAGTGCATCCTGATCCCAGACAGATTTCGGCGGCCCCTCTTATCTTCTCAAAGGCAGGAAATGGCCCAGCAGTGTAGAGGACGGCGGGGGCGTCTGGGTAGTTCAGGAGGCAGAGGGACTGGAGACATTTGAGGGGAAACAAGGCCTGGGTGGGGGCAAGTCTCAAAGCAGGAAGTCACCCAAGTTATTTCACACAGAGAGAGGGACAGAAAGGGGAAGAGAGAGGGAAAACGTTTTCACACGTGTGACAGAGAGCTTGTGTGTGCTGACCCCCAGCGCCCTTCCACGGGTCTGAAGCAGAGAATGGGCCGAGGCTGACATGAAGGGCCCGCCGAGGGACCAGTTATCGCCACAGCCTAGCTGCGCTCGCGTCTCTGTACCTGTCAGCGCCTTGTCACGGGTCAAAAGTCTCTATCACTGTCACACTGAAGATCGCCTTGGCTGCAGTCCACAGTGTTACTGCGCGGCGACACCTGATACACCTGGCGTTTGACATGCTAACCGACGACACCCAGTCGCCATCAATGCCTCTTTAAACCAGAATGGTTCGGCAAGAAGACGGCTGTATGATTAGATTTGCTAGGCGTCGTTCAGTTCAAGTATTTTTCTTCCATTCCGAACAAACGTCCTTCTCGTCAACATCTGTCTATGGCATTGTGCAATGCAGGCTGTTTTGGCTGGTATAATAATGTAGCCCATAATGTGTTGCCCAGGCTCTGTACGCAGCAACAGTCTAGGAAATGAAACAGATCTGTGCTATAGTAGATGTGGGACTCCAAATGACTGCAATTAACCAGCAGGCAGAAGCAAGAAAAACAACCAAAAAACAAGAGTTTCGGCTTTCTAGGATGAAAGTGGCCTGGGCCTGTGTTAGCAGGATTCCCTAGCAGTTAGAAATACAGTTCTACTGCTTTAAAGGTTCCCATAATCCACATCTTGATTCTTCCAGCCTCTAAACCAACAAGCGGTATTTGAAGACCGCCGCCTGCGTCAGAATAGTATGGGGGAGCGCAGGGCTGGTCTGGAGGTCGAGGAGGATGGGTGGGGTAACCACAGTGTAGGTGAGATTTGATCATTGTTGACGGGCGCGGTACTTGACCAGATGAACTCCCTGACGACGCTGTTTTATGTGTTTACGGTGTTGCCAAAGGCTTAGCCGCTACCGTCCATAGTGCTACCCCCTGTAGTGAGGCAGGAGGTCTTAGTGTCCTCTGTTCCCATCCTCCATGCGGACTCCTGATAATGATATTGTCATTGTCTAATCGCTTTAACGTACCTGTAGCAGCGTTAGCCGGGTAAATGAGTACTTAGCACCTCTGAACAGACGGAGTGGGCGGGTTGCATTTGTAGACTGATATGATATGTTAACAGTTAGACATCCACCGGTCTGTGGTCCTTAAAACACACTGCGTCAAACAAACTGAAGATGAACAGCGAATTTGCCTTTGTGAGTGCGCGCGCGTGTGTGTGTGTTATCTAACAATGTCATAATAAATCAATCCAAGTTAATTTATAAAGCCATTTTTACTTCTGCAGTTGACAGTTCATCACAAAGTGCTTAGAGAGATGCCCAGCCTAAACAAAAACAAAAGAGTGAGCAACGACAACAAACAATGAGTGCCCAATGGCTAGGCAAGATGCCCCAGTAGGGCTGGAACCTTGGAATTACCCTGGAGAAGAGCCGGATTCAGAGGTATGGCCAGTCCTCTTCTGGCTGTGTCGACACTTGCTGTTCTGGCTCTTCTGGCTGTGCCGACACTTGTTGTTCTGGCTCTTCTGGCTGTGCCGAGATGTGCTGTTCTGGCTCTTCTGGCTGTACCGACACTTGCTGTTCTGGCTCTTCTGGCTGTGCCGACACTTGCTGTTCTGGCTCTTCTGGCTGTTCTGGCTCCTCCGGCTGTGCCGAGACTTGTTGTTCTGGCTCTTCTGGCTGTGCCGACACTTGCTGTTCTGGCTGTGCCAACACTTGGTGTTCTGGCACTTCTGGCTGTGCCGACACTTGCTTTTCTGGCTCTTCTGGCTGTGCCGACATCTTAAGGGTGACACTGTCATGACTGTAATGGGCGGATTTAGAATGAACACCAGTTCCCAGACACGGCACAATGTTCTGTGCTGTAAATTGTCTAAGGCTTTTCGGTAGTGATAGGCTTATGTTGAAGATGCTTGGTATCGTTTTGACAATATGGTAATGTTATATTTGCGTTACTTAGCAATTACCCGTACCAAAACCCAAAGTATCTTCCCTTCATACAGTAGCTTATTGTCTTTCGTTTTAAATTTGGAGAAATGGCAATACCTCAATTTCATGACTGATCAAAATACTTTTTCTAATTGGGCTGTCTTGCCTTGCAGCAGGCATATGGTGAGCTTCGAATCGCAGTAAAACACAGTATCCAATTGCGACGCATATTAAAATGTGAAAGTTGTTAGAATCCTAATACGCATCATATCGGCCCCTTAATATTGCAATAACATTGCGTTGTGGGTTCTGCGTCGATTCCCAGCGGTCCTATCCGGAATGTTCCAGAGCAACAGCAAAACGAGAAGTCAACAGTCGGTGTCCACATGGTGATTGGTGGACTGTGTAATGAACGCCGTATGGCTGTTCACAGTGTACGGCTTTGTGTCCGGGAGATTGGGGAATCCGAGTGCATATTATACAGAGGAAGGAGAACAATGCCGATAGCATGTCCGAGCAGCAGACCTCCCTCGCCTCCGTCTGACGCCCGCCCCACCTTCCCCCCGGAGCTGTGGATTATTAAAAAACCTGTCCCTGTCTTTCTTTCTCCCAAATCCTTGACAGGATATAGGCTAGTCTGTGAGTCTTGAGGCTATTTCTGGCTGGCGGTGAGGCGGGGCTAGTGTCAAACGCACGCAGTTGGCAACATGGACCTGTTAAAGTCCACACTCTGCTATTAAAAAGCTGTTGCCCAGACTGGTAATGTACCTGTTTTCTTGTTCGCAGATTGGAGGGCTGGAAATACGTTAGGTGTGAATGTTATTTAACAAGAGCGCTGATAGAGATTTTCAGATCCGCCTGATCGGACAGAATGTACGTTTACATGTTTCCCTTGGTTACATAAACTACAGCATGCTAACCTTCGTATTTGAGTTTACTCCAAGGCGTTACAGAAAAGGTTGCCTTGGTCTTTTGTGGCCTTTCCCTCCTTGTGCCTATCATTCTTGCTTGTGAAAATGGCATTACATATCTAACATATACTTCAACCGACCGCGCATCGGTGTCAAACAAGTCGTAGCAAGGCCATGCTAGAAATACCTAAGCGTCACCCTTTCATTAACCAGATTTCAACCCTATAGCAGGTGTGGGACAGTCAAGTATGCAGACATCTCTTCAGATGCACTTCTTGCCAAGGCTTTCTGCTTCTTCCCCGGCCGATTACTCAACCGGCGGTTTTCGCTGTAACACATTACTCGGCGTACAACCTCGACCGAGCTCACAGACCGCAGTGATGAAGCTTTACTGTGAGGAAGTGACTTAGACCAGTGAGCCACTCAAAGGCTATCAACACAATTGAAATGCACTAACATAATCCTCTATCCATAGTTTTTATAACAGTCTATGCTCAGAGCCTGACCGTAAGGCTTTTATTTTGCAGGTCGTTGGTGATCGGCATAGAACTGCCCTAAGATTTCCCATTGGTTTGTTAAATTGGAGCATTGTTTTGTTAAATTAGAGCCCTCGGTGAATCCGCTCACACCCACTACACTGACATTGTTTTCACAGGGTGTTTTCAAAAACAACCTCACCTATTATTGTTTTCCCAAACCTTGCTACAGCTGACATTTTGTGCAGCCGTCTGCTGATGTAAGTTCACTTCGGAGTACCACCTTAGTGTTCCCTGTCATGTTCTGTTCGTTTCAGTTGGATTGTTCACAAACGGCACGTCGATGTTCTCATCTACCATGGACGTTTTTTGTTTTCTTCTGTCTTCCTGTGGCACAGAGTGACAATTTCGCTGACACAGTACATTTCCTCTGTTAGCAATGATTTCAGCTGATTCTATTGTATTGAGGCTTTAACCTTTGAAGTCCCTGGTCTGTCCGCTAACTGTCTTTGTCCGTCGGGGAATAATAACCCCTAATGATACTAATAACTACTTTCCGACTAATCACATTCCATCCCTCTCAGATGCCTTTGGTACTGCTTATGTTACTCCCCCGTGACAGAATCAGAAGGGGGACTGAAAGATATGAAACAAAATTGGGTATTGCAGGATCTCCCAATTACCTGTAAAAGCCACTGTAATTGGAACCACTGTCAGTTTCTGCCAACTGGAAAATGACTGGCTCGCGGTTTTACACATCCATTTTTACTTCACTGCTGTTTGAGGTGACCTAGCATGGCCTAGAAAGGCTATTCCTGGCCAACAGGTACAGTATGTGTAAGCCTCTACATTACCCATCAAGGAATTAGAGGCAGTGTACTGTAAAACATGGAGTTTGTGAGATGAGCTTTAATGTGTTCCTTTGTTCTAGAGGATAAGGATTATAGGTTTGATTCGCCCAAGGGAAACCCATGTGAAAAATGTGTGCATGTTTGATGCGAAGTTACCTCAGACAAAAGCATTCTGCTGCATAGCAGGTATTAGAGCTGCACAATTGATCGAACTATAATCGAAATTGATATATTGACAGTGCAATATCCAAATGATCAACTTACATGATTTTCAGCTCCAAAAAAGGTGAATGAGATGCACTTCACATGAGGCAATGGGCGTGTATTGTTCATCCATAATAGTATTTCTTACAGGTGTTGTAGGTGTTTTGGTTGACTACATATATACCTGGCCTAATTTTGTTTACACACTTGATGGATTTTCAATGTTAGTTTGAGTTAACACTGCAACTGCTAGCAAAGACATCTGCTTCAAGTTAGCGAGTGGCACCAATATATTGCCCCACATACACAACAGCAGGTTATGAAAAGTTTCAACTACAATTTCGGAGCCTACCAACATACCTAATATGGGGGAAACTATACCTCAAAGGTTGAGAAATTCGAGAAAAAAACCCACAGAACTTTAACTTGATTTTTCTTCAGTTTAATAGCAAATTATGTAGGCTACGATCTCTAGTATTAGGTGAGATTATCTACGCTTTTTACATCCATGTCGGAAAATTGCAATATTTGTCAAAGAAATTGCGATTAAATCGTGCAGCCCTTGCAGGTATTACGTATGAGAGAGAGCCTGTACTGTCTGGTCAGTATATAGGACAGTCTCGGTTGTTCCACTGACGCGTAGCAGACTGGTCTTTTGCAGAGCCTCTGCACTCAGCCCTTCAACAGCATGATAAACATCCTACTTCTCACGAGATTGATTCTGCTGCTGATTGTAGTGGTACAGTAACTGATCTGATGTACAATGATGAGTTGTGATTATTGAATATTCTTTCAAGAAACATTGTAATATTGCACTCGATTTGGGCCTGCTTAAATCACCACCCAAAGCAGGGGGCGGACTTATTTGGCAGTTTGTTGTAGACTGCCTCAAGTCCCTTATACCTAGCATATAAAGTTACTTTCAGCCTCTATCACAGTCAGAAGTCTGACCAAATGCAAGGTAAGGAAAACGTTCTGAATCAAACACAGCCTTCGCACACATGTCATTGGGGCCCTTAGCTAGCCCAGCTGATTATGATTTGGTCCATCCTGAGGACGAGTCTGGGAATTGATATATAAGACAGCCTCAACCGGTTCAGCTAACCTATACGTAAGACAGCCTCAACCGGTTCAGCTAACCTAAACGTGTGACAGCCTCAACCGGTTCAGCTAACCTGAACGTAAGACAGCCTCAACCGGTTCAGCTAACCTAACCTAAACGTGTGACAGCCTCAACCGGTTCAGCTAACCTAACCGTGTGACAGCCTCAACCGGTTCAGCTAACCTAACCGTGTGACAGCCTCAACCGGTTCAGCTAACCTGAACGTAAGACAGCCTCAACCGGTTCAGCTAACCTAACCGTGTGACAGCCTCAACCGGTTCAGCTAACCTAACCGTGTGACAGCCTCAACCGCTTCAGCTAACCTGAACATGTGGCACATCACAGTATTGACTCATTGGTAGTCGAGTTGTAAGTCGCCAACAATGTCATTTTGGACAGGATGAGCATCGTCACACTGCAATCATCATTCGATGGATGATAGGATGACATTCGTGTCTGTTCGCCTGTCCTGTCAGGCTGAGACTGCTGATATGCGTCAGGTACGCGTTAACCGCTATACGCCACTGCTTGTTTAGCTTCACGTGAGTAACCTCCACAGGTATTGATACGATTTATTCATCTGTGTTTTTGTTTTCCGTCTATCTGACACTCAGAGACGGGTGTTCGTTAGAATGCCTTGCCTTTGCTAAATGGACTGAGGGGCCGGAGCCTGATGGAAAGGGCCCTCCCTCTTTGTGCACTGCAGAGTCTGAATTAAGCTGGAATTACAGTTACAGTATTTTGTGGAAATGATTGATAGTCTACCTATTGCCTCTTGGCTCTCACTGGAGCCAAAAAGCTCCTACCCTGGATTTTTATTCACTGGTTCATTTTTATTCATGGCTACGCCTATTAGAGCACGTTTAACAGTTATTTTACCCCGCAAGTATGCCAGAAACAATTATAATTTACAACACTGACCTTGCGGGGAACGTTTGTTAACTGTGCATCACTAGTAGTGGTTTACACACGTCTCACATTGGACTGAGGACAGCTTTCTGTGTAGGTAGATAGTGGCTAATGAACCCACACTGTGGCTACAAGCTCCCACATTTCTTTATTTTATTTGCTATGATGCCAATAAAACAAGCATATATTGTGTCTTCAGCGTATGTCGGATTGAGTGGGAGCTTGATTTCTGTAAAACAATCTCTTATTTGAACTTTAAATGGCACATTACAGGCTTGTTAAATTTCTCGGTGTTCAGTTATCCTCATTTACTGCTTCATTTATAAAATGTTTAATTGTGTGAGGCAGTGGCTGCCTCTGTTTCACGCGCTCCCAGTTACTCCCCTATACGGGCGGGTGCGAGTGAGAGGCAGAACAACTTGTACTCAGCCACAAGCGCAACGCGCAGAGCAGTGGAGGGTTTGGTATCACGACAGAGACAATTAGCACGCTGTTTGACCAAATCACGAAACATGCAATAAATAAAAGATGGTTCTTTTTTAAAGGACATGCTGGTGCAACAAATTAAAGACAATTAGGTAAAAAAGGTCAACCATACGGCCTCAATCTGGTGCCCTGCTGTCTGTAACCCATGGTACTTTAACCCCATCTTCTCATTCCCTAACTGAGCCACTAAGTAGAGCAGTCTCTGGCCCTCGCTAATCCTCCTGACCCTCACCACTCCACTGTGTGGCGCTACGCTGTGGAGCTAGCCACACTCAGACCTAAAATAATAGGATTACCGCTACAGTATGCCGTCCTCGGAGGAGTTGGAGGAAACCTGGAGCAACTTTACAGAATAGACTGAGTTTTGGAAATACACGCAGCGAACCAAGGTCTACAGGACTAGTCGCTCTGATCAACGTTTAGATGAGCATGAAGACGCTGCGTGTTGTATATCTCTTTCAATAAACAGTCTGGTCATTATCTTGCTGGTCGACAACTAGGAACTGTTTTCACACTGCAACTGATAATGTGATTTCTTTACGCTGAAACCATGGTTAGCGTTCCGTTGTAATTGAACTGATTGCTGACGTTAGTTTTTTTGGCCTCAGGTCAATTGTAGTTTGGGCGTTTTATAGGCTAGCGGAAGAAGTGAACATAGAGGCAAGCCTTCAGGCGTCCGTGCAGGTTTTTGACCTTTAAATGGTTGTCGAAGTGATTGTTGCCCAGCCAACTGAAATCCCTTCTGGGGTTTTACCTCTCAGCATTTGTTGCAGGATCAGCTCTCTGCACCGAAGACCTCAACTATTGGGACATTTTACACTCTATGCAGGAGTTCAGCTTTCTTTCTATTGATATTCTCCCGCCTGTTCTGTAAGGATCTGTAGCTCAAGATCAGAACCCAGTGAACTCTAAGCTATGCCCAGGGATAGAGGCCTGATGTGGGCTTATGTATTTTGGAGATTCCCCTGAGAGTTCTGGGACAGTGGAACTGTGAAAGGAGGTCATAGCATGAATAGGATCCAGGGTAGCCCTATACGGACACGCCTGGTGCCCCATTTTAAGAACTTTGAGTCTCGTGGAGACTGAAGCTTCGTCCTTAAGAGCCCTTTCTTCGTGACCATCTTCCCTACGTCAGAACTCCGGAATGGTGTTTTTAGTCACAAGTCTTACCTAAAGGAGTAATGTTTCTGGCTCACTAGACAAGTAGGAAAAAGGACTGAACCCGATCCGTTGGTCTTCATTCTGCTTCTGTTGGTGCGGCACATGTTATCAATTTGGAAACCAGGCATGTCTGTTTAGGACTACCCTGGAAACAAGGAAACGTATTGATGTAGACTGAAATAGTTGTTGTGTCACAATTCCTATGAAGCCTGGCGGTGCACTGTGCAACATGTTCTTTTGGCATTTCACCATTCATTTATTCACAAGGAATGTTGGAATTGCTTCCATTAAAGCCTTTTTTTGTTTAGGCTTAACCCAACGCAGGTTCAGCCACCACCATTCCACCTCCCAGGTTCA